>JAWCTZ010001332.1:0-20509 GCA_036850595.1 Rhyacichthys aspro | reverse complement strand
GAGAAGAGAAAAAACAGCCATGGATTCTTTAATAAATGAAAACGATGGAAAAAACATTATGTTTAACATCAAGCTTTGAATACAAACATTTACATGAAACACATTCCAGGCCCCTATTCAGTGTTCCCAGACATGAAAAAATATACGGTAATGTAAAGCTCTTGTTGCTAGTAACAGCTAACATTTCTGGTATTCTCGTGATCAGAACTACAAAATGCTTAGTTTTATAGATAAAATAAATGAAATCAAACTAGTTCTGGACATCAAAAATGATTTAGGCTTATTTTAGCTGAAAGTAACCAATTGTAACCTAACTCCTGTTGTTTTTACCTCAGAGATTTAAATTACAACAGTCTGATGGAGTTTCCCACTGCCATCCGCTCGCTCAGTCACCTTAAGGAGCTGTAAGTAGAAACACGACTGCAGTCAAATGGATTACACTTTTAGATTACACTACATTTACACTAAATCATTTTCCTGCATTGTAGTTTTTTGTATCAAAGTAGGCTGGCATGAGTTATATTATGAACATGTTTTAGTAGACAATTTAATAAAAAGCAATAACTAATATCTGTTGCTTCCTGTTTAGTGGTTTCCATAGCAATAACATCCAGTCCATCCCAGAGTACGCCTTCACGGGGAACCCATCACTGACCACAATGTGGGTGCTGCTTTCTCTCAGCTAAAATCATATACAAATATCCTTTGGCTTATTACACTTTTAAAACAAAAATGTCTCATTCTGTCTCTGCTTAGATTTTTCTACGACAACCCGATCCAGTCTGTTGGTTGCTGTGCTTTTCAGAACCTCCCGGAACTACGCACACTGTGAGAAAGATAACAAAATAATATTCAGAGGCTGAAGCGTACTGTATTTTAATTCGGAAGTGCACAAAATTGATGTTATCTATTATGTTGTGCTTATAACGTATTTTAGATGCAAACAAAACAAAGACTCAAAGCATTTGTTTATTGATGTCCTTTGTCAAACAGAGTTTTCAATTCACTTTTTCTTTTAGCTCTCTGAATGGTGCAGCAAACCTCACAGAGTTCCCAGACCTAACTGGAACTGAAAGTCTCGAAAGCCTGTAAGACACACAAATACAAAGAGCATGAACTACAACCAGCTTAACACAAATTCTAGACCTAATGTTGACCTAAAAACATGCCCTAACCCTGAGGTTTAATTATCTATATTATGGCATCTGCAGTTCACCCCTATAAGGCAGCCATGACACTTTAAGTAAGATATATGTATGATATATGCTCACATAACTGTCTAAATACACCCACCACACAGCCACACACAGAGGAATGTTTCATTTCTGAGTGTGTTTGCTGTTGTATCCAACATCAGTGTGTGCTTTGAGTGTTGAAGTTCAAATCAAACTGATGTCAATAATACGCTGCAGTTATTATTCTATCTGATGGACTGTAAATTTATTTTTCTGCAGCTCGGCTCAAAATCAAAAGCCTTCTTTTCTCTTGTTGTAACTCAGTTTTACTTGTCATAATAAACACGTTCACAATGTTTATTTTCTTGTAGTTTTCCATTTAAAGCTTCTTTCTAAAGGGCAGTGTGCATGAACAGTAACCTTACCCTGAACCACTAGGTGGAAATAAAAACTCCAACCAAACAAACCTTCACACATTCTTGAACTTTCTGCTTCACTGATATTTCACTGGTTTGCACTTATGAATGATCCCCTCCAGTTTCAATAGTACAGTGTTCCAGCACAGCGTAAATACATCTAAAATTGTATTTCTGGCACCTAACCTTTCTGGACTTTTCAACACCAATATATGAATGAATAAAATACAGATCACAGAATTCGATAAATATGTGCATGGTCCAAACTATCATAAGTGAATTCAGTACATAACTGTTAAATGTATACTGATACTGATACTTTTGTATAAACTGTAAACAATTAAATCTACATTAATAAATGTTTTCTTTTGTGTCTAGAACAATCACCGGAGCGAAGATCACCTCACTGCCCCCTTCAGTTTGTGACCAACTCCCAAAACTTGAGCTGCTGTGAGTTCAAAATAAAACGACTGAAAGAAAGAGTACTCTAATCGTCTAGTCAGTGACATGCAGTTGTCATGAGCACTGCTGTATATTCAATGCATTATTGACTTTACAGTAATTACTAATCATCATTGTGTCTGTTTGCAGTGATCTCTCCTATAATCAGCTACAGACACTTCCCAGCTTTTCTGGTTGTGAGAGCATCCAGAGGATGTGAGTGTTAAATTAACTTCAGTTTTGTTGCATTTTGCTTCACGTGCATTATAAAGTGTGTTACAGATGTTTAATTTGACACTTTCAAACCTATAAAACAACATATTTATTTAATCTGCCTTGTAGTTTAACACTGCGGTAACCATGACAACTTATAAAGTGCAGCCAGCTGTGCATTGTGGGAATGCTTAGCACTGTTGAACAGTGTCGGAGCCCAATTAGAAGGCAGAGACTAAAGGATTGATAAATGTGATGTAATGGAAACATGTAAGTTATTGTATGTATGTTTTTGCAGTGATCTACACCATAATGAAATACAGGAACTAGAAGAAAACACCTTTCGGGGGCTGATGTCACTGCGCTCCCTGTAAGTACACAACTACACACACCACTACACACCAAATTAGTCTGCAGAGCCTGAGCAGTGATCCGAAGGTGCCCTCTTTAAATACTTCCAAATGGAGACACACACGCTCCTCCAGGTGGTCTGCTCACTGATGAGACAGGTATGATGCTATGGTGTGGCACACATTCAAAATTATAAACAGATAGTCTTTCCTTGAACACACTTGGAACTGACAAATAGCTGAAAAAGCCAAAACGATTATAGTGGTATCTACCAGATGTTTGTAAAGTATTTCTAAATAAAGTAAAATGAAATAGCTGAAGAGAGTAAAGAGGCCTTCCATTGTTTGTCGTCCATGACCGTTAACCTTTTTACTTACTGAATTATTAGAAACAGGGGTAATGCTCATTAAAAATGAGGGCAGTGTTGTAATGCATGTTAATCAGAAAGGATTCTCAACTCAAACATAACAATATTGTTGTCTTTATAATAATATTGAGTTGTCTTTTTTCATTTTCAGCGATTTATCCTGGAACAAACTGTCATCAGTGAAGGCAAACTCTTTTTCTGCCCTTCCTGCTCTGACCAAACTGTGAGTAACTACAAATATCAGTCACATAAATGAACAACTTTTTTTTCCCTTACTCTGAAGTATTTGATAACTCTCTTCCATCTTTCATTCATAAATGTTCTAAGATATATTTTCTGTTCAATTACCATTCATACTGTTTTTTTTTTAATGGCAGTGATCTATCGTCCAATCAAATTTCATCTTTGCCTTTGACCGGCCTGCATAGTTTAACTCACCTGCGCTTGTCTGGAAACGATCAGCTAATGGAGCTAATTCCCCAAGAGACCCTGCCGCGAGTCAGGTGAACTGAAACATATATTACTGTAACTTGGGCATTGAAATGATTTAACGAAAGACACATTTCAGCTAATCCACGCCTGACTTGCCATAACTAGATCATGAAAGAACAAACAAAACGAAGCCTGCTGTGGTGTTGGACCAACATAGTTGCTGCAGGGGAAGGTGACATCAGCGCTATCAAACGTCTTGTGTTTGCAGAGTTTGAGTCGAGGCTGAACAGCTTTTACTGTTCATGGTAGTCGCATCATGACTCAACAGTTTTCTTAAGCCCATACAGCTTTAACTAAAAAAGTGTTGATTTTGATTACCGTAATACTGAAAATGTTTGACGGAGACAGGTCGCGCGAACATGGTGTATCATATTGCATTTGTTTCTGATCAAAGAATTAATTGCAGTAAATACAAAGGGTTGACTTATTACCAATCGTTCAGGATGTACCCCACCTCAGGGCCAAAGCAGCTGGGATATACCAACAAAGATTAAAGGGTCTTCATAAAAAAAAACAACCAAAAAAAAAAAAACAGAATGGCATCCCTGAATTTTATAAAAAATGTATCAAAGAAATGTAGAAGGCTTTTAGAGATAGAATCGTGGGTGTTTATGTTATGTATAATAAATATGGTACATCATTTATAATTCTAAGCACTATACCGTAATGCTATGTACTGTATCTGTTTTATTTTTCTATCAATGTTTAAAAGACAATTTGTCAAATGTGCACCTAACACTATGTCTATATATGTTTGTACACAGGGTGATGGAGTTACCCTATGCATTCCAATGCTGCGCTTTTGTCTCTTGTGAGCGACAAGGAGCAGCGTCATCCTGGAGAAGAGAGGAAGTGGTCAGAGGAGTTGATTCTTCTGGCAGAGACACTTTGTTCCTCTCCAGCCAAGGTTTTACATGAGCTCATATCAGAGAGCTAGGACTAGTAAGATGAGTGCATAGAACATGTGAAACACTTCAGATAGATGAAAAAAGAAGCTGTAACAATATGCCAAAATAGCTGCATTGTCTCATGGTTTGTATCGATGGAAAAAGCTGTTCAGTTGATATTTGTTATACTTCTGCAGTTGATCAGGACTGGGAAGATTTTCTGATTGAGCTTGAAGATGAACCAAAACTTCACCAGACTGTCCAATGCAGCCCCACACCAGGTAAGAAGTGTTTGGACTAACTGTATAACTTTTACCAAAGCTGCAAATATTTGAAACTGTTTTTTTAAAGCATTGAATTTAATCGATTTTTGCATCAAATGTCTTCCAGGACCTTTCCGTCCCTGTCTGCATCTGCTTGGCAGCTGGCTGATCCGAGGGGGGGTGTGGCTGATCACTGTAATTTCATTGGTCAGCAATTGTCTTGTAGTTTTATCTGTCTTCCTGTCCCCTGTCACCTCGGCCACGCCTTCTAAGATGCTGATTGGCCTGCTGGCCCTGGTCAATGGTCTGTTGGGTGTGTGGAGTGGATGGCTGGCAGCTGTGGATGCCTGGACTTATGGTGGCTTCTGGAGGTATAACGGGAAACTTGTGAACTTTTGATGAATTCTTGGATTTTGAGGGATTTATGGAAAAAAATATGCTGAATGCTATAAGAGGGGGTCTTTCTTTTGCTTGTGTTCTTAGGATTTGAGTTTAAATAAGCAAGCCTCTCAAAGGAATACAGAAGATTCAGGTGATAACCTTTGGTCATGTATGTTATAGGTATGGCGCCGCATGGGAGAGCAGCTACATGTGTCGACTCAGTGGCTTCTTGTACATGTTTGCATCACAGACTAGCCTCTTCTTGCTCACAGTCACAGCATTGGAACGGTGCTTGGTTGCCAGTGCTCGTCCCCACAAAGCTGAAGGACAAAGTGGTAAGAGGCAACACTTTCTTGACATTTGGAACATTTGTTTCATTTCTGTGTCTGATTATTCACACTCTTTTAAAAGGACGAACCTCATCTGTACTCTCCATCCGACTAGCCATCTTTTTGTGCTTCCTGTTGGGTCTGGCAGTTACGCTGCCCCCCATGGTGACTGGACACAGTACCACCTCCCTCTGTTTGCTGCTGCCTTCCTCAGCCTCCTCCTCCTCTGTGGCCTTTTCAGTATTTCTGGTGCTGCTGGACTCGCTCTGCTTCCTTCTCATGATACTGGCCTACACACAACTCTACTGCCGTACCAACAAGGCCCCCCCAGCCTCTGAGGAAGACGCAGCACTCACTCGACACGTGGCATGGTTGCTCTTCTCTGACTGCCTCCTCTACCTCCCTGTAGCCTTCATCTCGTTCTCCTCTCTTCTTCACCTTCCTGCTGCCGGACCAGATGCAGCAAAGGCTGTGCTACTGCTGGTGGCACCACTTCCAGCTTGTATCAATCCCCTGCTGTATCTCCTCTTCAACCCTCTTGCAAGAGAAGAGATAGCATCTCTGGCCAAACATACCTGTGGGACAGTGGCCACACAGCTGTCCAGGGGAAATGGAGGAGCTAGAGGGAC
The DNA here is from genome assembly GCA_036850595.1 of Rhyacichthys aspro. Taxonomy (NCBI): domain Eukaryota; kingdom Metazoa; phylum Chordata; class Actinopteri; order Gobiiformes; family Rhyacichthyidae; genus Rhyacichthys; species Rhyacichthys aspro. Next base: position 14,565 of record JAWCTZ010001332.1, on the reverse strand, counting down.
ATGCAGATCAGGCCCACTGGATTTAACACATGACGAGGACGCTGAAAAACAGTCATGTGACTCGACCCAGGCCCTAGTGGCCATCAGAGGCAATAAAAAAGAAGAAGAGGCGGAATGTGGGAAAAGTAGGGGTGAAACCCAACACACAGTACTTTTTATTGTACCTCGTCATTAACCTTTCACTTTTCAAGTCCAACAGAAAAATGAATCTGATAATGAAAAAAACCTTAAGCTAAAGTCAATTTAGACACAGAATAAATATTGAAAGATATGAAAAGGACTGCACCTGTTCAGCGACACAGTTAAACCAAAAATAACTCTTGTTCGCCAGATTTATATAGAAACCAGCAGATGAGGGATCAAACCAAAATGTTTGATCACAATGAACAGATACACCAAACAAGATTGCTAGGGCAATATTGTTGTGTGTAGACAACTTATATTCAGTAAATTATCATGTATTATTTACATGGTTATTACCTTGAGAAATATAATTATGTTTCTCTGAATGCTACACATTGAAATGTAATGGTAAATTCATCACAAAACCCCATGTCATCACAAAACCCCATGACAGATCACATATTTTAGAAGCATTAGGGCATATATCCATCAAGAAAAGGAGCGTTTTTGATTAGTGTCAGCTCTACTATTAAATGCTATCCACTAAAAGGGACTAACAAAACAAAGCAGACAGCACAAAAAAGAGGAATAATGATAAACAGTTAATGTAGCAACATTACACAAGGAGTAGGGTGAATGGTCGAGGGTGTACCCTACATCACACTCAAAGCAGCTCAAATTGGCTTCAAGCCACTGCAACCCCATAAAGAATAAACCGTCAGAAAATGTAGAAAATGATTGAATAAATGGACAAAAAGGAAATGTACTTTAATTTACATCTTTTTTTCTTGAAGCCACATCACTTCTAATCTAACTAAACCCTAATTCTAATTCTTAGCAGCTCTTAGACCTTAAACTTGTATTGTACTTGACTTGCATTGTAGAGACATGCAAGTCCTTGTAAGTGACTGTGAGATATACATATCTATAAGCTACATACAAGCATATGATCAGACAATATCAGCTGACTACATATGATTTTACCAAAAACCCACAGCAAATGTTCTACCAAAAGTTGCATTGCAATTACAGTGTTTTTCACATTATTGTGAGTGTGTGAAAACTAAAGCTTCTATGTGACTTTTGCCACCAAGTCGAGCCCCAAACCTATTTTTGGCCTAGCTCTCATGTCAGCAGTTGGTTCACTTGTTGTGTATATCCAAAACACTAACAATGTTGTCTTCAGTCCCATCTTGGGGCTATTACCTCTTTCTTCCACATTTCTCATCTATCTATCTACTTCGTCTGTTCAATGAAGGCAAAAGCATATTTCTGAAGTTTTACAAACAAAAGTCTCTGTATTGTATAAAGCTACTGTGACAATCCATTTTCTTGTAGTGCAAACTGTGAGTAAAGACAAGTTTATTTTTAGTGATAAGTTTATGTGACACATGCATGTAGCAACCTTTACTTGCAGCCTACAATGAAAAAAACTAAAACAAAAGAACTGCAAAAAAGAATTTATCTGAACGTTTCATTCATGTTTTTGACAGCTGAAACAGATGTGTAAAGCTGCCAAGTTGCTTAAAACGTATGTGTTGATGTTTCAACTGTTTGAATGTCCGCTGTGTGTGACAATTTAATGGCTGCACTTTTCTTGTGATCAGCACTTAAAATAATAATAAAAAACAAGCTCATTAGGGTCACAGTGATCCATGCCTCTATTTCCTGTTTTATTTGTAAGCCTTGTAGAGTTGTTTTAGACTGTAATATACAGACAAAATGTTTTTTTTTAATATTGAAAACATAAAATGAAATAATAAACATGTTTGTCACAGCCCCAAGGTGTCTGCAGTGTCTTATTTTAGCTGCAGTTACAGGGGAATGTTGTGACGCACTAAATTGAAACAAAGTTTGAAGGAGTTGTGACTCATTTTGTTATAAAACACGGTTTAAACAATGATTTAATGATCCATCACTGCACAATCAGCATGATCCTGACTGGGTTTCAGACTAAAGTAGTGTGCAAGTGTAGTTAAACCACTGACAAGCAGTTGCCAAAAGTGTGCTTTAATTATGACAACAATGGCCTATATCTGCCACAACAACTTTATTAACAGTGGACAAATACAGCCAAAATAAACACCACTCTCATTAGACACATTTTTATTGACTATAACTTTGCCCATTGTATTCACTTTTGATTTACATTGAAGACTTGGACAGTAGCCCTATGTCCCCCAGAAGCTTTACTATTGGGCCCAAGGGGTCCAACTAAATGTAAAAACAGGTAAAGCATTATAAGGCAAATATCTTGTTGATTTAAACAAATTCCAGTTTGGCTAACATTAACATCATATTTATTGACGTAGTCCAACAGCAGAACAAATATTGCCTCAAAGAGCTTTACAGACTATACAAGACAATACACTCGCTCCTTAGATCTTCCATCTGGAAAAGCTCAAAAAATGAAATAGAGTAAACTCATGGAGAACCATAGAAGGAGTGACCCACTCCCAGGATGGACAAGCTGAGCAAAAGATATTTAGATATAAAAGGTTATACAACCCTTCTGGGTAGTTTTTAGTTTTCTGCTGTTTGGTAGAGCATAAAACCCACCTGGGTGTGACAATTTAATATGAGTCTGAGCTACTTTTTATTGAACTGCCTTGGCCCAAAAGATGATGCTGACCAAAGTGACAGATATGATTACCCAATGTCAACATGGACTGCCTCATGTTTTAAATGTCCCTCAAAGTAATACAAATATTTGAAGGGTTCTCAAGTAAATAATACTACCATCCTTTGCTTACTGCATCAGTGTTGCAAACAGGGATGAAAGTATTATCAATGTGGACAGAACCAGTTTGGACTGATGACTTAATGGTTTTCAATGAACTTGAAAGACTAGAATAACTTTTACTGACCTGGTTTCTCTGCTTACAACAGTGTAGTAATAATAGTTTTATTCTGTTTAACTAAATATGTTGATATTTACCATTAACATAAAACTAGAAATGTATGTAATGTGTATGTGAATATGATAAACGTCCTTTTGATGTGTCAGTATGATCTGGTGTGCTGAACGACGTAATGTACTTTAACAATTGATGATTCACCTTTCGGTGAAGAGAAAGGAAACACTGATTTAATGAACTCATGTTCCTTGAAACGTGAGTCATAAAGACCCTTGTGAAGCCTGTTCAATATTTATTTATAGCTACATATTCAACGGAAATGAACAGAAATAAAAGACTCAGGAAGTCGTGCTGAACTTATGAGAAAGCAATCGCACAATTACCCAGAAGAACCAGGATCCATGTCACCAATTATGAAGCTGTTTTTATATTATTTCCACAAAAGGTATTACGTGAAGTAATTTGATAATCATCATTAGGAAAATAAAGTTCTTGTCTTAGTACTGAAGATATTTACTAGCCTGGTGTTGTCATACTGGGTTGATCAAAGTGGGTACTAAATGTGGTTCACTGTAACATCAAAAGACAGGTATTTGATGAAAATTGAACAATCCACAGTACTGGCCTCACAGTACACAATCCTATTTTTAGATGTAAATCAATAAAGATTAAAAAAGATCAAAGCTGATTATTCTCGATGAGGAACTGCTCAAATTCAGTCGTGAAGTTTCACTGGGCTTGGAAAGTGTTGAAATGGAAGAACAAGCAAATGCTCAAAGATAATGAATGACTCATACAGCTGTTCAGAGCAGCTCACCACACACACATAACCAATAAAGCATCTAGAACTTACCAATCAAAATGACAAACACCAAATGGGCTACAGATAATCACGTTATTGAGAGGAGGTGATGGAGCGACCTGTTACAGTTACAATGAACTGCCAAACAGCTGTTGGGATGGCTGTTGTTGCTGTAATCTGGCACACGGGTCATAGTAAGGACAGTACTGATAAGAAAGACAATGCAATGTGTGTGTGATAAGATAAGAGCACACACAAGAGTTATTGTAGTCTATGGCAAAAAATTGTGTTTCTTGAGAGAAGCTGCAGCTGCTGCCTCAAAGGGGCTGTTTACAGGAGCTAAAGGTTACATTTTATCACCTCTCTGAATGTCTCACTTTTTTATTATTATCATCATTGACAGAAATAAACAAAGCAAAAAAAAAATTTTCATCCTGTTTGGACCATTGATGGGATTGGTCACAGAAACAGGTGTAGGTAAACACTGCTCCCTGCTGGATGAACTTAGGTACTACTGAACCACAGAGGCCCCCTTTGGACCCTGCATCTGTATCATATCATTTTTTGTAGATGAGGCCAGCTCATCTCTCCATATTAGATCTTTTTTGGTTATTATAGTCAAAACTGTTAGAGGAGTTAGTTTGGCTGTGTACTAGCCTTAAAAAACAGTTGCCGTAAAAGTCACTTTCTCTGATTCAGTTATAATGGCTGTCTCTCATTTAAAAGGCTTCATTCATAAATATGACAGTCCCTCACAATACGCGCTCAAACACAATACAACAGTTTGAAGTGATAATACTTCAATAACATGATTAATGCCATGCATTTTTGCTTTATAAAATAGGCAAATGCTCTGTAAACTGTCTGCCTAAAATAAAGCTAATCAGTCATAATGCAAATACATCCGATCACACGGCATGTTGTTGTTGAGAGAGAGAGAGAGAGAGAGAGAGAGAGAGAGAGAGAGAGAGAGAGAGAGAGAGACGACAAAAAAAAAAAAAAAACAAACCCAAACCCCCCAAAACAAAAACTTTTGACTCAGACTAGAGAAAAGGAAAAGGGGAGGGTGAAAATTGAAAGGGAGTTTTTTGGGGGGTGGGGTGTAAAAATGGAAAGTTGATAATTATCTTATGTTTATACTAATAAAAAAAAAAAAAAATAATTAATAAAAAAAAAAAAAATAAATATATTTTTTTTAAATAAAAAAAAAAAAAAAAAAAAAAAAAAAAAAAAAAAAAAAAAAAAAAAAAAAAAAAAAAAAAAAAGCCGCCCAAAAAAAAACAAAATCCAAAATAATAAATAATTTATTATAATATTAATTAAAAAATGTTTTTTTTAGATGTTTTTGGTGTAACCATCCCCAGAAGCAAAGGGTTGTGACCATGGTTGTGACCATAGAATGTATAAATAATGGAAGCAATGTCTCCATTTGGTCTAATTCGTCCAAATGACACCCAATGAACGGCGCTTCCATCTTGGATATTTTGACTCCTCCTACAGAGGATATTACTAAAATGGGCAAAGAGGGCAGCGTCTAAACTGCTCCTGGGCGGGCTTTTCAAATGCGCGGTTCCGAAACACGCCCCTCATCTCAGAGCCGACCGGAGCTGAACAAGCTAACGGCTAACGACATGCTAACGGCCGATGCTAACTGTTGTGGACCAGGCCTCTCACTCTGTCGTCTCTCAGCTCGGGGTAAGTCCAAAAACTTTACAACGAAGTTTAGTTTAACTCCTGCTGTAAATATCAGATAATTATTATCAAAATTAAAGCAGTTTTACTTATATAATATAATATATCATAGTTTTAAGCATGAGGAAATTTTTATCTTAGTCTGGTAAACCTTTCTAGCTCTGTTAAAAAATAAACCGTGATTTTCGAATATATTTCATTATATCCTTAATATTTGTTTAAATATCTGTCCCTAATTTGCAACTTCTGTACATTAAGGCTTTAGTATTTGATGGAGGCACATTTTGACAGTAAAATAATAAAGCCTCATTCTTATTGATGATGATAATAATATAACAGCAATGTTTAAGCTAATAACACGTGAAGATATTCAAATAGTGATCTTTTAGTTCATATAATGCCAAACCCAGGACCCCTGCAAATGTGCAGCATTTAGACAGACCTGTATTTTCCATTTACACATAAACTATAGATAAAGAAACACTCAGATCCACTTTTAATGTTTTTTTTCTTAGTGTGACATTGATGAGTGTTTAATTTAAGAAGCATACAAGTATTTAGTCACACGTATAATCTCTTACTTACTGTGGAGAAACAGCTTTGTATTTCTACATGTTTTATTGGCTAAACATTAAATACTGTTTTTTGTTTTTGTCTGTGTGTGTCTTGTGAGAAAGAACCTCTGTGGAACAGTTACATGAAGATTAGACCCGTGTCAAACCTGTGACAAAGAAGAACATGGACCAGCTTCACCTGCAGCTTCCTGAAAATAAAGATCATGTCTGCCTCAGGATCTGTGTTTTACTAAGTATTAATATTTACTGTTCATAATGGCTCTGCACTCTTTTTAAACTAGACATGGTCTACATACTTTAACATATGAATCTGATTTGATAAAAACTTACTCCCACTAAATAACTGCTGAGGGTAGTATCAACCAGAATGTGAACAGATTAAATATGTTTTTCTTTATGTTTTATGATGTATATAACATTTATTAACACAATTTACTTTACTGTCTTTAACTGCTGCCTGAGAGTGTTTTAAAATGATCTTAAATGAGAACCCTAAATAAACTGAAGAATGTTATGCTCAGTCCACAATTAGGAAGTCATGTGAAAAATAAGTGCAATAAAATGAAAAATAAGGCTGTGCATTGTTCATTTTTAATTGACTGCAAGCTGTGACAGCACATGTGGAAAGTAAGGTGAAAAAGTATGTATTGTAATATATAGTACATTAGGATAGCATTTCTGTAATACACAAAAACAAATGCTTGTTATTCTATGTTGTGTAAAATGTCTGATGAAAGAGAAGATGAAAGTTGAAGTGGCAGGAGTCTGGTCTTCAACACACACTGGTCAGGTTTGTCTGGATCACCTCCTTCAGGAAACAATACACAAAGTCAGTGAAATACAATTCAATGAAGACCCCAATTATACTGATCGGTTTATTTTAAGAATGTAATATTAATATAGATTCAAATCAATCTTTTCTTAAATTATAGGATTACTGTATTGCAATATAAAACGTAAGCTTTTTTTTTTTTGCCTTAAAATAGCAATAAGATTTAAATCTGCATGAGGGAGTAAAGCATTGCAGTACTGCATCATAAACCTCAATTTTGTCTAATCACAAAATAGTGTATTATGTTTAGAACAAATAAACATAGTCTTAAGAGCATAATTCCAGTCAATATTATAAAACTAGTCTAATCACAGTAATGTTCTGGCTTTACATTAACTACTTACATTTCTGAAAATGATAACCACATTTTAATGTCTTAATAAACAATTAAAATAATGCCACCACATCTTTTTATATGAGACTGCACTTCCCCAAATCTAACATAAACATAGAAATATTCCTTAAAATTCAAAATATATCAAACTTTTCCATCTCATTTTGCGACTGGTTTTAACTGCTTTGATACCTCTGGGAATAGCCTTAAGGGCTGTTAGCATATCTGCTAAAATAAATTGCTAATAAAGACTTAAGCAAATATACAATGTGAATGTTACTCACCAAAAAGACTGGAGCCAAGCTTCTTGGACGGTCTGTTAATGAAGGGCACATAATACTACAAAAAATAACTCAGTAGTTTAATGCAAAACTTCTCTGAAGAGCAAAAAATGACACAGCTAACACCTAGCAGCTAGCGTTAGCATCGTACAGGCTAGCGGCCGCCATGGCCCACGCAAAATGACACCTGTCAATCAAAGTAGCCACTCCCTTAATTATGCATAACCCTAAAGTTAAACTGAGGGCAAACCAAAGAATTTAAAAAAAATTCACTCCCCCCCAGAGTTGTCACGTAACAAGAACTCAGCTCTAGAGACCAGAACCATCTTTTGTACCAGGCTGTAAAAGGGTTTTTTACACTTGTAAAGTTGCAATTGGATTTTATAATATAATTCTTCTTTTGGAGCCTGCCCTCTGGTGGATGGAGGTATATCGCTGTATGGCGCCGTCCGTACGCGAGGCCTATTTATGAGGGCGTGTCCTAGCCGCTTGGTGATACCAAGTATGAGCAGACTGTTTTTGTGTGGGTAGTGAGCAACTGTAATACAACACAATGCCTTAGCTGTATTGTTAAGATTTACATACTTTAGTAAACTAAGCTTATTTTCGCATAATTCTGAATAATGTGATGCAAATTAATACAATATTCTTTAAAATAAAATATGGACAGTTTGCCTACATGGAAACAAAATTCTAACAAAGTTATCAGGTAGACTCAAAATTAGGCATTAGGAGACAATAGTGCTTAGAGCAGGAGCTGGTATGAAGTCAGTGTGTGCAGTCTCAGGTCTGGGATAGAGGCCTCCCTCTGGAGTGCATTAGGTACGGTGCTCAGATAATACACTGCTGTGGACGAGGGGGGAGAAGAACCGGGTGTGCCAGACACAGGGGAGAGGTCTTGGTGTTCTTTTCTGAACAGAAACCCAATGGGATGAAGTAACTAGATAAACACAACTTGCACTAAAAATCACAGGTCATAAAGTTATTTAGATAAAGCACATGTTGGCCATTTGGTCACTTTTTCGTTTTGATTCTTTATTTAATCAATGTTACATTTAACATAAATAAACATTTTTATGAACAAAAGGCACACAGCTCAAATATTAACAAAGAGAACATCTGTACAGTTTGTCTACTGTCTCTGAGCGAGAGTGTCCCAGGAGGGATGAGCTTTAGGAGTTCTGTTGACTAAACGCTACGCCGCAGCAGCAGCAGCATAGTCTCAGTGTGAAACTGTACACTCTTTAATCCCCCACAAGGAACTGAAGTGGTGGGTGAGCAAAGGCAAAAAACGCCCAGCAGAACAGCACTGGCGTCATGCAAAAGTATTTGTCAACTTTCCTTTAAAGAAGTCCCACTGAACACATCTTGTCTGTTTGAAGAGGCCACAAGAATCATGTCCATTTAAGTAAGAAAGATCCAAAAACACGCAGCACAAAATGTAGGGGTCATGGGTAAACACTTAACTTTTAAGAAAATGAAGGGTCCTGGGTGTCATAGTTGTACAAAAAAGTGGAAGCCACTAATTGGTTTGTTGCTGCTTCCTCAGAGTAATACAACCACTTGTTCATTCACAGTACTGACAGGACGCTACTGTCTACAGCAGTGCAGAGACCAGGAGTCCAGGCGAGAATATGGCCGTTGGACCAGGTACCAAGGGGATTCGTAGGTCCATTTGAGTCCATTGATCAAATATTAGTCACTCCTGTTTATCCTGAATATAGTGTCCAGTCAGTTCAGTTGTAGGTGCAGCTGTCAGCAGTTTTTTTCCATCTTTGATGATGAAGCAGTCTTTTTGCTGGTCCAGTTGTGTCCAGCTCAATCTGGTCAGGACCGGTTCTGTTAGTCATAATGCAGCCCAGTCTTGTTGGATCCAGAGTCATACAGATGTATTCCATTTGCAGACTTCTCCTAGTCTGTGTTTTAAACAATTTTAGGTACTGCATGGGTGAAGTTTAATTTAGCCAAGTAAATCACAGAGGAATTGTTGCATTCAAATCAGTAACAGTATTTTACTATGATTTTTTTACAGTTTAAAACTTTGTTATAATCTTAAGTGATAAACTCCACCCACTGGCACTAACAGTCTAAAACAAACATGCAGAGCTGCATCTGATCAGACAGAGACCGTGGTGGATACTTCCTCATAGTGAATTATAAAGTAAGGGTAGCTTTGGTCATCGTTGAAGATGACATAGATCTGAGGGTCCACCCAGTTGTCCACACAAGAGTCAAAAAGGTCACTGGAGGGGTCACGGGGGTTGATGGGAGGAGGCCGCCGCATGGATGGGTTTCCTACAGTAAACCTGGACAAAGACACAGAAAAACAAAGTATCCATCAGCTGGGCAGTTCAGATTAATTATGGTTTTGTGTTTTATATCAGTTCTTGATGCTGGTAACAAATATTTAATTTTAGGGCACTTGAAAGAATCTACCGACATGCTAAAAGTGCATGAAATGGAAGTGTAAACATGGGAAAAGCCTGTGCATTGTTACCAGTTTTTATACGTTAAATATTTAAGTCCATGCTCGCAGACCTGTAATCCATCAACCTTTGTTCCACTTTCTCAAGAGTATTAAATAAAACATTTCAGAAAGAGAACATTTTTAGATATTCTGTGTCTGTGTGCCAGATATGGTTTGAGACAGAACACTGCACAGATAACTTCTTTATTGGTCTATATCCCCCTTTCAGTCTGGATTTAATGTCTCCGTCTGCGCCCTGGCACAGATTAAAGCCAGGTTTAGGTTGGGGATGTGTGTTGTGGTTCTATCGAAGCCCTTTCTAAACCACCACACCATCCTCTGGGCACACCACAGTCTGTCTCCTGCAGCAACAAAGCCGGTGATGTATGATGTGTGCAGCCAAATCAGCTGTTTTACATGTGTGGCTGGAGATTTGACTTGCATCTGAGCGAGTCACAGCGAGAGTGAGTGATCGTTTATGGAAAAAGGACCTCAGGTTCTCTGTGAGACGAATGGATACTGATGTATTGTGTAAATTTAATTTGAAAACGCTTATGAGTGAGGAAGCAACAAGGTCAGGGGAGATACTTTGCACATTGGAGAGAAGGTAGTTGTCAGAAACAGAGCCAAACACACCACCCTAAAAGAACAAGGACACATACGGCCTTCATTTTGTATTTAGTACAGTAATGGTGCTTGAGCTTCTACCACAAAACAAGCTTTCAAGCCGACATCTGCTATTAATACAAGGTTTATATGAAATTTAATTGATCTTATTGCTTAGAAACTCCTGGGTGGGTGCAAGGATCAACGCTGAGACAAACTGCTGTAAAGGACAAGATTTGGGTCTGTAAGATGTTAGATGGAGCCCAAGTATAAGAGGACATCCATCCTCACATGACCGACTGTTTTAGCATACATACCTGCCGGTGAGGACTTTGGCCAGGAACATGCAGTGGACACCTTTGGGTGAGCGCTTGGAGAAGTTATGGGAGTAAACAGCCTTTCGTGCGAAGTAGGAGCCTTGGCCAAACATGGTCGCGTGTTTTCCACAGACCCTCGGGTCGAGTTGTGCTTGCAGATGCCTCCACAACGTCGGCCGAGGTGCCGTGGAAAAGGTGGCGCTCGCTCAGCAGCCGGTCCATTTCTGACATTCGCCGGGACATGTATTCCTTCTTCCTGTTGAGGCAGAAAGAGACACAAAGTATGAGAAAACGGGTCTGTGAAGTGAAACATAAATCAGCGTTTTGATTCATAAAGCGAGTTCCCCTCCAGTCATTTTCACTAATAAACAGCTACACGCAGATGTGGTGTGTCTGCTGTGGGCGTAATCTGATCCTTGTTTACTCCCGAACGCGGTTAAGAGCAGTGAACGTAATCCCTTCCTTGAGCAACACAGACGCAGCTCACTTGATGTGAGTGGATCAATCAGCCATGCACAGGCGTTTAGGGCCAGATGGCTGTGACCGGGTTATGACCTCTCGCGACCTGAGTCAGACTGACACCGCACGCATTCAGGCATAAACACATAAACGTCCGCCCCGCGCTTTACGACCGGCCGCTTTAGACGACACTATGTGCACATTGACGAAACTCTGGTCGATTAGAGTCCATTTACAAACCAATAAACACGCAAACAAGAAGTTATGATGTGTTCCGTGAGAGTGTAGAGGGAGACCGACTGTCAATATGAAGGGCTAAGCATAAGTCTCCTGTGAGAAGACTTCTGTGGGAAGACAAGGGCAAAAGACACACCAGAGCATCCTACATTAAAGTCACACTGAGTAAAAATTTGTACACAGTGTGCCCTTTTGGACGAGACATGCAACAAGCATCTCAAAGCTCAATCACTTGCTGCTTCATTGTAATTTATTTCAGATTTACTGTTTGAGCCAATGGCATAGTTGTAATAGCCTGAGTCATACTGTTTCTGAACTTTGTATTTGCATGACTGAAGAAAAAAAAAATCATCTCACACGGAATTTAAATTTCTGATGGAATTTGAGGTTTTGGGGGAGATCAAGTTGTGTGTTGTGTTGCTTTAAAAATGACACACTGGAGAAAAAGGATGTCTCATTGCTTTAAACTCATGTCTCCTCATTCCTCTCTCCTCTCTGTATCTCCTCTGTGGGCGGGACTAAAACACCAGAAGAGGATACAAAATATTCACTTTAAGCTGTACCCTTTAGAGTCATAAACAAACCGTCAGTCATAGCGAAACTTCACACTACCCACCAGCTCGGAGTGTTAACTGTCACAGCTGATAGTACGTGCTCTGCTCTCACCACAGCGGTTCACGGCAGAGGCACCATCGCCACCAAACATCTCTCCATCCACCGACTTCTCAAACCACTGCTGATCGTTTCTCACGAAGGCTCACACAGATGGTTCTCTCTTGGCCTATTTTTCGGGGCTTTATTTCCTCTTTGCGCATAGTTTTGCATCCATCCTGTGTTTGGAGTTGAGAAATGTTCTTCAAATACAGCTGGGTTTATATAACTTCTCAAAGTGACTGACAGAAATCTGGATAAATAACTATTACTGATACAAATATGCGCCAGATTAGCAAATCAAAACCGAATGGAGAGAGCTAAACAGGGCAGCATTAGATCTTTCGCTTTAGAATTAAGTTCTTTTGCAAAACGCAGTCGGGAAATTAATGAGCACCAAAATCCTACAACAAACCCTTCATTGCCATAACATCATTTTCCTATAATCAAAATAATAATTTCAGGAAACAGTACCACCCACAACTTAACTAAAATCATATGTCCAATCTCCACCACAAAAACTGCAAGCCAGTAAATATTTACAATAACTGGAAATGGAAATATTTTTGTGTAATTACATTATCAATAATAGTAATGTGATTTTGTGCTTTCTCCTTGACTCACCTCTTGTACTTTTCCCAGAGGAAGGGGTTCTGCACTGAGGATCTTGATGATTCGGAACTTAGTCTCGGAAACCGTTTTGTGAAATAAGCTGTACACGGTCCGGTAGCTGCGGTCTTCGCGGGACACCGGCACCTGCAGGAAGTCCTGGCTCATCGTCATGGCAACCAGGTCTCTGGGAAAAGGCTGGGGGTTGGTGGTGGTTGGCGAGAGCGGGTGGGACGTGGACAGGTCCATGGAGGAGGAGGAGAGCGAAGATGATGAGGTGGAACAGGGGAGAGTGGATAGAGACAGGCCTCCCAGGGTCCTACAGAGAAAACAGCAAAATAAAGTGTTAGATATTTAACCAAGACAGAGATATTCAGAGCAGACTGTAAATGACACTGAGTAAAAGAAGCAGCATGCCCTCCTGGACAGGGCGCCAGATAACCATTCACACTCTAGTTCACACCTCAAGGCCACTTCCAGCCCTCTGTTAGCCCATTCTCTGCCTGTTTTAGGCTGTGGACTAAACAGGAAGACCATAAAAGGACATGAGAACAGTAGACTATATCAGGCCATTTATAACTGCAGAGATAACTGCATTTATGGAATCAAAATGGAATATCTGCAGTTTCTTTCTTTCTAGTTGAGTGAGTCTACATTGTGGATTGTGGTAACCTATATACTATGTTAAGTACAAGCGCTCTTATCCTAACTGGCATAAATAAAGCATGAAGACCCCTTATCACTACATTTGCTTATCTACTATTATTTTTCAATGCTGTATCTATTTTTGTGATTATTGTATATTAGTATGTTACTTAATGTAACTTTGATGTCTTGATGACTTTGATTTTATTGGGATTTTCTCTATATTTTCTATTCTATTATTAAGAATAGTGACTACACTATACCAACTTGCACTGTGGGCTGGACACTTTCACTTTACCACATGAACCTGCATTGCCTTTTTTGTACTGGTTATACATGACTGCACTCACTGTTGCAACAACAATTGTCCCTGCTGTCACAATCACTTGTTGTACTAGATGTACTCACAGTTACAATCTGATTTTATGTTGCATGTTCAGCCTATTCTTAAACTTATCTAACACAACATCTATTATACTCAACTGGATAGACATTACTAACAATGAATGCTATGTGTCTTTGTGTCTATGTGTTTAAATGTGACACTGCTGCTGAAAACCTCAATGTTCCACAGGATCAATAATACTTTCATTCTTTTTTACCATGATATAGTTTTCTGAGATGTTTTCAACTATAGGTATTAGTTTGGAGATTCTAGTTGAAGCAACAGGACTGATGCTATACTGAACAACATGGACCATCCCCTCCATGTGAGCAGCCAGTGAACGTCTGAGATCAGTGAAGAACTCTGTCTTTCCCACTGACATAAGGCTGTACGATCAATCTTTCTACGGAGGAAGCAAGCAGCAATTTTGCTTTTTATTGAATTGAATTGAACTACAACAAATGTCACATCATTCCACTAAGAGCTAAAATGAAATGTCTGAATAGCGTCTACTCCCAAGATCATGTTCCACAAGCAGTGAGCACGAGTGCACTGCAGAGCGAGGGAACTCCACAGGAGCCGTCAGTGTCCCATCGAAACAGCGGGACGGTGTGAAAATGAAATCCAGACACCAAACAACAACGACGGGAGGTAGGGAATGAGAGACAGAGACGGATCCGGAGCCGGCGACA
>JAWCTZ010001331.1:0-20487 GCA_036850595.1 Rhyacichthys aspro | reverse complement strand
GTGTCCCAAATATGATATCACTGTAGTTTGGACTATGGATTCATATTAATGCATTTTTTTTTAGCCCAACCACTGAATATCAGCACAAGTTGCCACTGATCCTGGGAGATGTGGACCAACTTTCAGCTATGGTCAGTGAGGGGAAGGTAAAATCAATGACCAAATCTAAAATGGTAGCTCGTAGCTGAACTCTATAAATCTAGCTGCAAGAACTATATGGATTCTCTTACAAATCAGCAATTTGATGAGTACCTGCATAGACAAGATAGCAACAATTACTCAATGATAAAGTAGTTATTTAGTATTATTTGTTAGTAATGGCTGCAAGGTGGCTATTTTGTGCCATTATGTGATGACCACTTCAGCAAGTATTGACTGGAAAATGGAGAGAGATTAGGACAATGGCACATTCAGCGTTTCACGGACTATAGTAAATCACTGGGTGGACGGTTTAGAACACAATATAACAGGTAAGTGAGAGAAAGAGAGATAACGAAATTGAGATGGTCAGTGATAGGAAGGACAAATGGTGGAGTGAGTAAAGAAAGAAAGCCAGCGTCCAAGAAGGCATCTACTCAACATTCCACGACTGTCGTTGACTGCGCAAAAGTATGTGGAAGGAGAAAGACTTTGTGTCCTTCAGTGCTTCTAGAAGTTGTACTAGCCAGAATTTTAGCAACGGCTCAAGGGAAGATGTGCAAATAGAAGTAGAAAGTTCGGTCCTTTTAGTTGAGAGGAGTAGGGTTCATGCAGACAGTGTGGACAGACTTCAGTAGTGATCCAGGTCAGGCGTTGACGTGTTCATTTCACAGTTTTAGTGCAGGGTAGCTAAGGCCTGTTGCTTTATTAGGATTAAGAGAAAACAAAATATAAACTGATCAAAATGAAATCATTATTTGACCATTCTTAAGTCTGTCTGGGATGGGAATTCGAAATTTTGGTTCTAAATTTAACAATCCATCGGAATTGTATGCCCTCGATGTTAATGATTCCTCTTATCGATGCTTCTGCTCCGAGTCCCAGCCGTATATATAGTCCAAGAACTCACAACTGCCCCTTTTTTCCTTTATCGGGCACCGTAGCACTGTATCCTGCGCATTTGTGCATCATGACGTCAAGGCAATTTAATTATAGGAGAGGAAGAAACGCTCTAAAGGTTGGCTTTATTTTACTAAACAAGACAAAAATTATGCCGAGCTGTTATTTCATGAAAGCGTGCAAATACACACAACATGCTCAAACATCTATCTACCCATGGTACTAACTTAAAGGAATGCTGTTTTTGCGATCCACTGTGTACAACTGCCCAAGCAGCAACATGGTAACCTCTGCTGAAAAGAGTGATGTAATGTTACAAATCACCAGTGTTTTACAAATAACAGGCATATCCTACAAAACTCTGTATTTTCTATAAATATTATTGCAATATCCATTTTAGATTATAACAGACACAGACAAGATGAAAACATAAGAATTGTTCTCTTCTCACATTTGGTTCAAACATATTTCATTGCAGCCAAATTTGTGAATGTTATCTAGGCTTCCATTTTTTTTTATTTTTTTTTTTAAGATAAAAAAAATGTCTAATTGTTAGGATATATGTATTTATTTATAGAAGATTTATATTTTATTTTGTAAATCTTATTTATTATTTAGTTTCCCTTCCTCATTATAAAGGATTTGCTGTTTTTAAGTTATTTAACATACTTCAGTGAAAGCGTTGAAACAAATAAAACCACTTGTTTGTTGCAGAAAAAGTAAATAGGACTACTTTTCAACACAGAGCTATCAGGAATCGATAAGAGAATTGATAAAGAGTCGGATTGTTGAGCAGAATCGTCAATGGCATTGATATTCATAAAGTCTTATCAATTCCTCTCCGTAGTTTGGGATTACACAAAGAGACTAAAGGATTGAGGATAGAGGAGCCTACATCCACAAAAGATTCGTGCTTAATTCTGTAAGATGTTTGGAACAGCCTATACCTCCCAACTTTCAAAAACTGTGAGAAGAATGAATGCTGTTTTGAAGGCAACAGATGCTCACACAAAATCTTACCAAATATCTTTACACCTGCCAAAAACTTTGGCAAAGTACTGTAAATGAAACTAACTGTTGTTTCTGATGCCAGGGTGGGTTTGTATCTTTTTGATCATGTCGCTTGTAGAAAAATAACTCACTGGGAAATGTACCGCTCACTATAAAAAGACTGCATTGAGTGGGGACATGAAATGGAATTAACAACAAGATGCTCTTTGAGTTCCGGTCTTTGCAAAGGAATTACTTCTCAGTTCTATCACTGCCATGCACATGTGCTGCTCATTCATGTATTTATGTTTGACTCTTCACGTCTGCCCTGTTTTACTCAGCATTCGGAGAAGTAAGCATAAAGGAATGCTAATAGAAGAAGCACTTCCTGATGCTCCTGAAAATTATCCACTGCTGCAATTGTCAAAAGCTTTTCCAGATTTAGATTATTAAAAGGTCTTTGAATGGGTTCTCAAATGGTCACATCTGGTGACAGTGAAAAAGTAAGGAGGGTTTAAGACCATGCAGGCTGCACATGAGTAATTTGTGTTGGAAATAGGACAGCAATCATTATCATATTTCAGCATAAATAATTCATAGCATGCTACTTTTTAAAAAAAATCATTCAAACCAGTGTATGTCACAGTGCTTCTAGACTGCAGTCTGAAATACATTTTTTAATAAACAGAAGTGCATTAACTACCAGATGTCCCTAAACTGTATGTAAAATAGATGATTTTGGCAAAAATGGAACCTGGTGTGTGCTGTCAGTGAGTGGGTAGAGAACACAGATGACTGGTTTGATATTTAGCTGCACGACATGGAAACACAGTGAGACTTTCATTAGACACTGATGGCTCTAATCTACAGAAGAAATATAGTATGAAAAACTACCCCATTGCAGTAGTGTGCTTACAAATGTTCTTCATAGTCTGTTTGTTTGGTCCTTCACTATGCCGCCATGTTTGTTTATTAGTAGAGACGTTTAAGACGGCAAGTTTGGAAGAGAGAAAATGTCTTCTGAAACGGTAGGATCACTTTAGTGTATTATCTACAAATAAGACTCTGCTAGGGTCCAGTGTATTGGCCTATTTTCTTTATCATAGACATTTAGATAGACATGATTCTACTGATCTCATGTCTAAGATCCATCAAAATGATTTTGAGAATGTATATTTAGGGGATTTTAGTCTTAGGTCTTCTTTAACCTACTCTACAGTGAAGTGACAAACACCTGCAATCCACATTTAATAAGTTTGAGTCAACATATCAACAATGTAAGAGAGATGTTTTGGTGCTTTGCATCTTGGTAGTTGATGATTTTATTTTTTGCCAACCAAGATGGCCGCGTCAATAAAAAGTCACTCAACATTCTTGCATTATCTTCCAATGATAAACTACACAGCAGCCAACATATTTGAGGAGTGGACTCTTTTAAATATACATGAACAGCATGTTTAGTATCGCATCTAAAAAGTCAGTCAGTTTTTAGGTGTATTATTACCACTGTAATTATGAGTTTTGATGGGGTTTGATTGATTCATCTAGTTACTGATTTAAGTCTAAAAAATGAAACACAACTTTTCATACATTTATGAAGTACACTGGCAGTTACTTTTCATCAGAGGAGTTTAACTATAAGAATGACTTGACAGATCTGAAAGGTCATGTAAAAAGTGTGTAGGGATCTTTTAGTCGATCAATTCTGTTGAAAAATGTTGGTATGATGCCAGGGTTATAATGTGTTTGTGCTAGAAACTAAACACCATTGGGATGAAACATAGATTGTGGCCTATCACTCAGCCCTCTTGATCTACAGACACCAAAATGGGCTCTCACTCTGGTTTTGTCTGTATGTCTCATCTTGTAATTCATCATATTTTTGCAGGTTACCCTACTTTAGGTCATTTCACAATCTCACATGAGGCAGCAGAGCCCAGAGGCAAAGGGCCAGCAACCCTTTGATCGTGGTTCAACATATCTCTGAAGCAGCCTGTCTTTCCTCAGGGGCTCTCGGTGCAAACCAGTGAGATTTGATTTTTATTTATCTATTTATTTATTTATTTATTGTTGGTTTTATCTCAACCCACACCTACCGACCAGCACTCTAACTCTGCTCCTGGTTCCCGCAGGCCCTGGTGTGTTGGCTGAGAGTTCTGCTCAGTGATCCTTATCTATGGATTGGTTGGGTGAGAGGAGCCCTATGGGGACTTTACAGAAGAGACCAATACTAACTGTTGGAAATACACAGATACTAGAAATATGGGGATAGGGGATTGTAGTGTCCCTTTTGTAAGCTCGCATTGACCTGTTAAGCTACAAAAGATGGCAGAGTGAGTTCATGGAGCAAGATGTGGTCATACCTTATTTGAAGAAAGCATGAAGCAAAAAATGTGAACGATTTTTTAATCCTCTTGATGTCATGCTGTCATTTTCACATGATATTTTTTTTTTGGAGGTTTTAAAATTTAGAAAATGCTAAGTTGGACTACAAAATGTGGGCAGACGTGATGTCAATGTGTCATGTAAACCACAGCCTTTAGGGATTGATAAAGGAAAAAATTGTAGTAATATTGTAGATATATTGCTAGACACTAGAATTCCACAAAGTAAAAAAACAAAAACATAGTTTGCTGCTCCCCACTGACTTCCAATTCAATATTTTTCTGACTTTGTGTACCTATGGAAGTGCTTACGTTTTCATACTGGAGCATATTGTGGATAGCCTGTTTTTTTTTTTTAGAGCTCCACTACCTGATTTTCCTTTTGCTGCCCCTGTCTCAGATTCCACTCACCCCCAAAAGCAGCATAGGGATTTTTCCTGCTTCTCTTTTAGTAAAAAGCTGTTTTGCTGTGTTAAAAGACATATTTAGATTGAAAATACACTTTACCTACAGTTTTAAACTTCCTGGAACGTCATATGACAAGCCGGTGTCGACCAATAGGAGCTCTCTTTTTTCAAGCATGTGATTGGCCGCGGTTTTCCGTTCCTGAATAAAGGTTCTCATTATCCTCACCCTTATAATTAAAAGCAGACTGCATCATAAAGCCTGTTTTTTCCACAAAGGATTGCTTAGAGAATAAAAATATCAGGTACAGTCTGTTTAAAATAAGATCAAGTAAGTAATTTTTCTTTAGAAGGGTTTTTTTCATGATTTTATGATTGTCTAATTCAATAAATAAATTACAACAGGTTTCATAAGAAGGGGTTGGTGACATCATTGAAAGAAAGTGTGCATTTAGACTATTTACTGTTGTTTAATTGGGGTCCAGAGATCATGGAACCCATAGCATCTCATCAACAACTCCACTTTTTCCAACGTAAACGTAAATCTAACTTTAGACCTGCAACTGTGCAAGCTTTTGTTGCAGCAGACGTGAGTTTGAGCCTCTCCAGTTTTACTCGCTCCATTACCTCACTGCCGAAGCGTTGTCTTTGTGGGACAAATAAAACAATCTGTCCTGAGTGTGCACGCCTGCGGGAGGACTTTAGCTAGCGGCGGCCTCTCATCACTCAGACAGCTTGGACATACATCACCCCAGCAGTAGATTACATTGCTTATGCATGCCTGTCCGGATGGTAAACACTGCGGCGCTAAGCAAACTCCCCGCCGGTGTCCGATTGTACGCCTTGGCTTCCCGTATCGCCTCGAGAGCGACCGCCCTCCACCTCCTCGGGCAAACTTCTGGCGTCCATACAGCAGGGAAGAAAAATCATTACTTTAAATCAGTTTGGCTGTTTGTGCGAGTCACTCAGGACAGGATAGCTGAGGATGGTAAAGCTCAGCCTGTCCGCATTGATCTGTGCCGCTCTCTAATCTCATTAACTGCCTCTTGATTTATTGAGACGGGGCCCAAAGTGCGCCAAGGTTATGGAAGCAAACGGATAGCCCTGCAGACCACCCCACCACTACTACCCCTGCCGCTGAGGGTCACATGGAATTGAGGTCAATTGACTATTTGATGCACCCACACTCCCACCAGCCATTGTCTCCTCATTAACGCCTGTTGTTTCGGGATGGGGGCGTGGGAGGCGGTCGGCTCGGAGGGAACAGAGAGAGCATTAGGGGATAAATTATTGGCCGTAATGAGGTGAGGCAAGCCTGCATCCAGTCATCAGATTCTTACAAGCTACACAACAGCGCTAATAACGCTGCGCACACAATACAGGCATCAAACGGAGCTATTGATTACACTGCAGCACGCAGGTAAATCGACCGATAAATACAGATACAATGCAAACACTCACCTAGTGCAATTAAACACCTATCGAGCCGCTTTGATATATGACACAGCACAATTTATAAATCGGGTAGGAGTTGTAGATGATTGAGACATGGGCTTTTAATGAGTTTATTGAGATGCAAATGGGGATTTTCCTCAAGAGAAAGGTCTGAAACAACACCACACAGCAGCAGTAGCTTAGCAGTTTATTTTTGTATTAAAGGAGGTTAAAATTTTATAGCATGTTAGCGAGTACCATGTTAATGTCTAGGGTCTCTAAATTCAAACACTAATGCTGTTAGACCTTGTGGAAAAAGTGCAAAAATAAAACAAAACAAAACAAAACAAAATAAAATAAAATAAAATAAAATAAAATAAAATAAAATAAAATAAAATAAAATAAAATAAAATAAAATAAAATAAAATAAAATAAAATAAAATAAAATAAAATAAAATAAAATAAAATAAAATAAAATGTAGCAACAGTGGGATTAATCATACTTTCTTGCTTTGGAATCATTTTAATTCATGAATTCATTTTCTACTGCCTAGTCTTTATGGGTTGCTAAGGGTTGTGGTCTATTTCAGCTGCTTTAGACGTGAGGCAGAGTGCATTGTGGACAATTAATCACAAGGCTAACATTTAAGTCTTCACTCACTATGAGTCACCAGTTGACCTACATGCATGTCTTTAGATGGAGGGAAGAAGTTGGAGAGCCCAGAGAGAAACCAAGATAGCACCAGGAGGACATTCAAAATTAATTCATTCAAAATTGTGATGATTAAATTTGCTTAGTGCTGCAAAATAAGCACAACATAACGGTCAGCAATAAAATGTAAATATGTGTCTATGAAACTATTTTGTCAGATTTTTTTTTTTTTTCCACTTGGTAAACAGTATTGTTTTAATTTATTTAAATAAAAGCAGGCTGCCAATGCGACACTAAAATACTCCCTTATGCATATAACTACTGACTTTAAATTAAATAATAGGAGGGGTTCCTCGCATCTTACATTTTTTTGGTTATTTAATGTAACAAAACAAATCCTGTAAATGGCTAGGAATTAAAAGTCATTATAGTAAAACATAGAATTTCGGAGTCTTCAGTAATCACATTAGTTAAACCACCTCTTATAGTTTAGCACTATTCAACTGTAAGGGTAGCAGAAGCAGTAAAGAAGTTAAGTATAAGGCAAGAATTAGACAGAGAAAAGAGCCAAACTCTCCAAACAAAAAATGTGAGTCAAACAGAAAACTGATTCTGAATTGGCTCATAAAGGAAGACAAACAATATCTACTTTCTTCTTCGGGTGAGTCATGAGTAGCACTTCAGTCTCACATTTCTTTTTTTCTGTTTCTGTGTTATTTCTCTTTTTTTTCCTCTCTGATGCTCCACTGGCGCCACAGAAACTTCGAAATTTAATCATCTTTAATATTTTATCAGTTGAAGGAGCGGGTCCAGATATGATGGTCCCAGTTAGTCACCGAGCACTGACATAAGGCACTGGTGAGACGAAACAGAATGGAACAAAACGTACAAACACGGATCTTATCACAACCGCTCTGAGAAAAGACTGGGACTGTTAAATTAAACTCTGCTTATAAATGAGAGACTGGTGAGAGCCTGGTAGATTCGGTTACTGAGGAGTGTGGCAGGCTTTACCAACAACTCCAACTTTTTATTTCATTTTCTTGAATTTTTATTTTCTCCAGCATTTGAGTGATTTTCCCAGGATTTTTGAAAAAGGATTATGTATATGTGGTACTTGTATATACGTGTACTATTTGTAGTAGATACAGTATTGGTGTGTGCATAGTTTAGGAGTACGCTAAATATGCTTTTTTTTAATCTACATAATATTACAGTGAGATTGCTTGTGTTTTGGGTACATGGTTAAATGGTTAATTGCTGTATATATTTTCTGCTGAAGAATACTGCCATAGTTTGCATAGTTTACTTTTTTTTTGTTTCAAATTCAGTTTTGCCTGACATGTAAGGCTGCTCATATAAAGCTGTATATTGTTTTTCTGAGCCTGGCCAGTCCTTCAGACTGTGTGAAACCTATGATAATGAACCCAGTATATCTAATATATTTTAATCAGTTTCTCAGACAGTCCAACACTGGACATATTTGACACATTTTTACAATCCAGATTTGTAAAAAAAAAAAAATTTAGAATTAAAGTTTGTAAAGTAGTTTTTTAACACATGAAGACAGGCTGCAATTTGGAATTTTTACAATCAAAATTTTTCCATGATTAAATTTGCTTAGTTCTGCAAAATAAGCAGAACATAATGGGCAGCAATAAAATGTTTATATGCATTGTCAGATTTTTTATATTTTGTTCCAACTTGGTAAACTGTATCTTTTTAATTTATTTGACTAAAAGTTATATTTATTTGTAGAAAAAAAATATTTTTAGTCCATCTGAATTTCTGAGATGGACATATTTGACACATTTTTACAATTTATATTTGTAAAACTTGCAGTGTTCTACAATTTGCATGTATTTTTTTTGAGCCAGAATTGAACCCGGGTCTCCTGAGTAGTTCTGTTTCTTTGTGAACGTGGGACTCTCAATACCACAAACCAATTCAACCTATGATTACAAATAAAGGAACCAAAACCTGAACCTAAAACATTTCCAAGGAGCTGAGGTGCAGGTGGAGCTGCCACACCTGGGAACATCGTCAATGAGAATAGTATTAGAAAGTAATAGTAAGAGTTTTTACGTGCTTCTAGATTTTCACGTGATAGCCAAAGAGTCCTCACTGCCACTTCTTATTACTTAACAGTTTTTCAGCAAAATACATGCATACAAACCACATGAGTGTGGTATTCATAAATCTTAAGTAAGACAGGTCATTTCTTGGAATACTTGGAGTTTAGTACATCTACAAACACACGCTCTCATGAGTCACACTGAAGGACCATTCTTTATTAAACAAACTTTACAACACAAGTGTAGTCTGCAAATAAATCGAAGAAAAAAAGCAAAAATGAATCACATTATCTGAACTAAACTGGGTGCAAATGGGATAACGGGATGTTTTAATGGTGTTGCTCATACTACTACTTCAAAGACATATAAACCCCTGAGTATCCCCACCCACGATGAATACCAATGACTTTGGGCGTTTATGTCTTTAACGATTCCATCAGTTCCAGCATGTATATTGCATGTAATCAATCAAACTACATAATATCTATCATAAAGCAGGTAGACTGTCTGTAATAGAGCTGTAACTAATAGTTGTCTTCATTATGTTTTCATGCATTAATTATTTTTGATTACACATTAATCATTTATATTACATGACACAATTAAAATACCCATTATGGTCTCTTAGAAGCACAGTGAAAATCATATTCGGGCTCATTATATATACTGAGTTCATTAACGGTACAAGGCTGTGACCTGCATGTATAATACAGTTATTGAACTTAAAAGGATCCCTGAGCTTCATTAAATCTTGCTGTTACTCCCAGTGTTTGATTTTTCTCTAAAGTGGGAAATAATAATAATAATTGCAACCATAACCTACAATAAGAACCCATCCATGGAACTTAAGTTTGCAGGGAACTCACACTGTAGCATTGAATAAACCCTGAGTGTGCATTTTGTGTAAAAATTGATGCGTTATTTATATTAACCACCAAAAAATAGTTTGCAAAATGGCATATGACTGACTACAGACATATGTGTGCTGTCAGTGAGTGGGTAGAGAACAACTAGCTGCTGTATTTAAATGAGAAATTATGCTACTCCAGCTAAAGGCTACAAGCTACAAGCCACTGGATGCTTAGGACAATCTGCATCCTCATCAAAGGCAGTTAAACAGAGATTTGCTTGGTGACATTAGCATACACATCTTCATTAAGATAAAATCATGGATGTATAACAGGATGTGGATAGGCAGCTGCATTGTCACAAGATGTGTTAAATTTATAAACTCACAAAAATCCATCTTGTACTGCTACACCAACCGTTACCATCACAAAACGAAACAAAACTGTGTTGCTCTGATTGGGTAAAATTGCAGTTACTCAAAGATAATAAATTCAATCACTGACCAGTTATTAATTTCAGATTACCCTCTACCTTGCTGCCAACTGCACCAGCGGCCACTCAAGGAGCAAAATAAATAAATAAATAAATAAATCCTATTCGACACAGAGTTGGATTTTATAGTGTTTATTATCTATTTTTATATCATAGACAAATGCATCAGTGATGAGCTACCATTGAAAATCAACACCAGCCATTAACTGTTTAGGATACTGGTCTAATAATGTATCAGTGAATAAAATGCATCTTGCTGTTATAGACTACACAGAACACAGCAAACAACCCAGCGACTTGAGACAAACATTTGTATTTTTATTTGTTTCCACTGCTCAAGTATTTAATTCAGTTCAGTCATATAAATAAATTAAAAAATATCATTGCTTTTGTTACTGCAGCTTGGTTCTACATTTTGATGGTGGCGCTTGTTCAAAGGCCTATCGAATTATCATTGAAAGCACACTTGCCTATTGCAGACCCTTTTAAATGGTGCAGTATTTTGTCCAGTGAGTCACAGCTGCACCCTCTGTCCCTTAAGACCAGACAGAAAATAACCAGTCCCTCTCCAACCAATGGCTTCTGGCCTTTTTTTTCAACTAAACTGCAGCATTTCCCCTTAGGACAAGTGTTAGTAACCTGGACCTGGACTTCACTGGACAGAAATGGGATTTTGAAGCGGTTCTCTAAAAAAAACTCTAATGGACCCAACTCCCTGACTAGATAGCAAAAGGGATCAACTAAAAAGTAGTGAACTATGCTCTTCAGTGTAATACCATCTGTCTCTTTTTATACCTGAATATGATAAAAGCTTCCAAATATGGCCTTCCAAATGTTGAGGGCCCTAGAAACCACTTAAGGAAGATTCTCTAAAGCAACACCATCTGTTTGAGCTAAACCTCAAAACCAAGAATTGATTTAAAGCACCTTGAAGCAAAAGATGTTATTTATCTGAGTAGGTTAATCAAATCTGAATGTTTAGGAGTTTGACAAATGTGATTTTGGGAAGATATAAAAGATGAGAGATGAGACTGAGCAAATGCACTTAGTTAACCCCATTGGAATAAGCATATAGGTATTATTTATGTGTGCATTATATTGTTATTGCCAAACTATGTGACCTGCATTTAGAACATTGTTGATTAAACCTGAAATATAATGTGAAACTATGTTTTCTCTAAAGTGGAGATCATCCTGAATGGCTGTGAGCCTCATTTATGCTCCACCAGCGAGTTTGCAAAAAGGAAGACTCTCTCAGTTTTAATGCTGTTTACTGATGTTTTACTTCCTGTGTGCTGAATTATGTACGTGCAACACAATCTCTTGGAAAGAAACACACAATGTCATAAAAGAATTAACATGTGCCTGTAAGAAATGCAATCTATTGGCATTTTAATCACATAGTTTTTTTTTTGTTTGTATTTACTGTCCATGCACACCTCATATACTCTGATTTATCATTTATGCTGGAGGCGTTTGGAAGCGTCCCAGCTCTGTTACTACCTCTAAAGGTGGGTTCAAGGTGTGAACATTTCAGGAAGACAGGTATATCCCGGAACCAAAGGTGAGAATGAAAGGGGCTATTGATGAAGAAGCTATTTCTGGAAAAGAACGCTTTGTTTTCACCGAGGGAATATTTATACTCTGGGTCTTTACAATAATACTATTAAGTGGGTTATAGAGGTGGTGTGGAAAATAAATGAATATAAGGTTTAAAAAAAAAAAAAAAAAAAGTTACTCTCAGATTGAAAGTCATTTGATTTTGCTTTAAGTGGATGCATGTATCCTACAAAATGCAAGAAAGCAGTCAGATGATGGGAAAAGTACACCCCTGTTTTCTAATACACCGCACAGAAATTCAACCCAATAATGGAATTTACAGAGCACATCGCTTGATTAATGATTTGCAATACACTGCGAACCCCAGATGTATTCTATATGCCGTTATAGTTAGATCAATGCTTCTAAAGTATCAATTTCAAAGATAATCTGATGACAGTTTTGAATACAATGCTCTTGTTGTTAATATCCCTCATTTTCTACGGAATTTATGAAGAAATTCAACCCAATAATGGAATGCACAATAAAGCAATATTGGTACATTACATTAGTGGTTTGCTTTATGCTGGGTCCAACAAAATAAGCAATTCTGGAGATCAGTTTTGTGTATCTACTTCCATGAATACGGTTGATTTTACTCTGTTTCTTACCTGGTATTCGCTGGGCCAGAAGGTGCTGACGGCGAGTTCCACCTGGTGCCACTGCCTGCCCTGGGAGCCTGTGATGTTCCACACGGCAGAGCCTTTGGGCCCGTTGTTGACCCGGATGTAGACCTGCAGGTCCCCGGGGCTGTGTCCGTCGCGGCTGTACAGGAAGTAGCTGAACTGGATGCAGTGGGTGTCATTCTCACTGAGGGGCAACAACAGGAGCTGAGCCCGCTGGCCGCCAAAATGCTGCGAGGAGTTGACCATCATGAAAGACCCTGAAGAGGACACAGGAAGGACACGTTAAGGTCTACTTTAAAGGACTCATTTTATTGCTATTCAAGTTGAAATGTTATAGAAATGGGCAAGTAATAAAAGAAATTGAAATGTTTTTATTTTCTGTACAAAGAATTACACAGTGGTCTCTATGGATTCATATTGGAATTTCCGATAAATAATAATAATAGCTGCCCAAGCACTTAACAAAGCATTTTCAGCTGGCACTCAACTATCAAAGGGATATGACGATATTGGATTGCCTTTTTTTTTTTTTTTTTCAACCTGCTCATCGTAAGTGTTGACATAGGAACATGTAAGTCAGTGGTGTCAAACTCAAAGTGGTGAGGGGCCACAATAGTTAATCAGAATCCTTTCTGGGGCTAAAGATGATGACATTTGGAAGCTTTTATAAAAATTTGGATGCGAGATTTCATCTTCATTTAAGTCTTTTAACATTAATTTCCTCCTTTTATAGAAACTGTTTGTAGTTTGCAGGTTTTTGTTGGACTTGAACAGGTTTAAGTCAGATTTGAACTGGTTTTAGATGGATTTGAATTAGTTTTTTGTTGAATATGAGCAGGTTTTAGTTGAATTTGAACAGGTATTAGTTTAATTTCAACAGCTTTTATTTATCTTTGTAGCAAAAATAAAATCTATTAAAACCTAGTGCCAAAAACATCACTTTCCAAATGTATTGAAGGGCCACATAAAACACTGCAAAGGGCCGCATTTGGCCCCCGGGCCTTGAGTTTGACATGTGTGATGTAAGTGAACCAAACATCACAAACTATAAAGAGGTTTTTGTGCAGAAGACCTTTATTTAATACAAAAAATAAATAAATAAAAAATATGATGTGATATTTTTGTCATAAGTCTAAGAAGATGTAATGGTATATACAAAGCCTGTCTCTAGACACTTGACTCCATAAAAGTAACCATACAATCGCAATCAAGACTAGGCTATGGCATTAAACAATACTATCAAGACAGAAACAGAAAAGGAAATGTGGATTGCATAAAATCAATCAAAATAAATTTAAGATAAATGTAAACAGTAATGGTCTTCTTCTGGAAAACTAGTACTACGGAACAATATTCATGTTATTGTCATTAAGGCAGATGATAATTTGTTTTTGATAAATGCAAAAATACAAAAAACCTGCTAGATTTCATTGATTACATTTCAGTGAGTGACCTGAAATCAAAAATATCGACATGAAACAAAATGGGCATCACCATTTAACAAGTCATTTCAGGATTTAAGTTGTTTTTCCCTCAATGAAAGCCTTTGCCTTTTTATTTTCTACCTTTACCTCTAAAACGGCCTGACAGTGACAGCTTATAAACTCCAGGTTGTTATCTGGGATATCTGTCCAGTATTCTGGCGATTTGTCTGTGTTTTGGTCTATTTCTGTCTCTGTCTGCTTCCTGGGCTCCCATCAGTTTTGCAGCGTTCAGATGTGCTGTGTTCAAAGACGCCTCGCCGGGTGTCAGATCACTCTTTGATTTTGGACAGAGGTTCACAGAGTCACAGCTGGCCGTCGCACCCCAGCAGCTCAGCAGAGATCTCCTATAGTCACGAGAGGAGTGGCACAGCAGATCCATGGGAGCCTTTGAATGTGGTCTTCATAGCAGTGGGAAATTCAATATTAAGGCAAAAATCAACAGAAATAAAACGCCAGCGCCCAGGCACCGATTGTCTGCAACAAAATATTTCTCTCCAACTTGTTTTTATGACCCCAGACTGAACTGTTTTTCTAACTTTATGACATAAACCCCAAAGAAACATCATTATAGCCTCAACCAGACAGTCAAGAGATTATGCTTTTGAAAGTAGTGACAGCAATACCAAAAGCATATTTTCACACTAGGACTGCACAGTATATTGCTAATTTATTGTTATTTCAATATAAGCAATCACAACACACGTATTGCAAAGACCTGCATTGACTTTCCATCTAACAATCGGGCCCATTTTGTCTGATAAAATGAATAAAATGTTAATCCGAGCCTTAAAGCTAATGGCAAACCAATTCTGACAATCAAAGTTAGACCAGAGTCATAATGTATTTGATTTATTTTGTTACAGGGGACATTCAAATACAATATTGTTACTGCAATAATCAACAAACTGATCACAATTAATTCACCAGCAAAATGTGTTAAAACATACAATATCATATTTTTTAAACATTTTGAAAACCCATAGATCATTTTCTATCTAACTAAAGCTCCGCCTCATTTTTAACCTCATCTTTAACTACAAATAGAATACTTCTTCAATTCCTGAAACAGATTTATGTATTTTGTGGGTTAGGTCATGCTACTCTACTTTTTCAAATGTATTTGTCTCATTTAAGGCATTTTTTCCTCACGTTTTAGGATAGTACAGAATAGAGCAGAAAATCTTTACTGACACTGCACGTTGCAACAAAAAAGGCCGCAACCTTATTTCAGATGATAGTAAAACAAGGCTTCATAATGTTATATTAAAGTGTAAAAAGGTTAACTGACTGCTGCATTGTCTGTTTAGGCCCTACGTTCTCTGCAACAGTGACATGAAGGTTGGTAGTCCAGTTCAGTTTCTTTTTATTTACTTGTTATAGGCTTGGGCATGCTTGAATTTTGTCATTACAGATTTTTGCTCCAAGAACCAGGTTGATGAACACATGGCAGATTTGACACCACTCCTTCATCCAAAAATCTTTCCATATGCTTCACAGTCTGCGCTTGACAACTACTCATTTTGAGTTCATTCCACATTTTTTAACATATTTATCACTTAACCACTTTTACGTTTATTGATTTTGATCGTAATCGCTCTTGAACATACACATTAGACAGAAAATGCACTAGTCTGAATAACCCATTTGGAACATAAGGAAATTCCCGTATGACTTGTGACTCTGACGATATTTTCTATCTATCGCCTTCTACATGAGCGTTGATGACTTCTGGCCAGAGAATAGCTGACCGTGAGAATTACTTTGGAGTCTTTAAAGTGGCCTTGGGGAGCACACAGTAGGCTCCTAACTTCTAATAAGCACATCATGATGGGTCGGAGCCGTTTTGATGTTGCCGGCAGGAGGGACGGCGCGGTTTTTAATTGCATGTGTAACCTTCACATCCGCTGCAGTGCAACCACCGCCTTCAGACATGGCTCGAGCCGAGACAGGAGGATCGTGGGTATTGTAGTCGCCGAGGTAGAGAGCGCAATCAGGGCCGTGCCTCGTATCATTAATCAAACTGCCGTGGTTATTAGGCCGTAATGGCAGCCAGGGGAATGCTTAAAGCAGAGAGATGGCTGTAATACTTGGACGTTGACATGCACCGAGCGCATCAGCACACATACTTTGCCAAAATTTCAACAAAAGTCCTGCTGAGTTTACTCTTTGCTAAAATAATTCGGTCAACAACTCTTCCCACTCTGTCATTTTAACTAATCCTGATCACACAATGCGCTTGCTGTGAGGCAGGGTGCTAACCACTCCAACACCAGGCACAGCTAAAACTCACTCTAGAACAAAAACTGTGTGATGGTCTGTTCTTTCCCTCGTTTGCATTTTTAATACACACTTAATTGACTCAATCATTTATACTTACATCGATGCTAGATGTTGTCTTTATAACATGGGAGCACATTGAGTTTGAATTTTTATTTAGTTTTAGTCTTACTTAGTTTAGTTCTAATCCTTATTAGTTTTAGTATAGTTTTAGTCGACTAAATATCATAAGAATTTAGTCAATGACAGTATATCTACAATAGATAATGTGGTGGTAATGCATTTTCAATTTTCAATGTTTTTTTGAGTTTTTTTTCCCAAATTTCTACCTGAATGGAATTAAACTTTCACTGTAGTTATTCCAAACACAAATGTATCTTTATTTAAAATTGCTAAAATAAAAGAGCACCTCAGTAATAATAAAATGAGTTGGAGATGTCTGCTTTCACTGAATAATAAACATTAACAAACTGAATGCTGTAAAATGAACTGTATAATGGGTTTAACGACATCAGTCATTGTTCGTTAACATTGTTTGATATTTAAAAGCCCTTCTCTTTTCATCTGTCGTCTTCTCGCGGCTGTAACACTTCTGTTCTTTGGATCTTGTCTCAACTCCTCCCCCTCCTCCTCCTTTTGATTGAATATTGCCTCTGTCTGTTCATTTTCGTTTTTATTCTTAGAAAGTGTCGATTCATTTAGTCAGAGTTTTAGTTCTCATTAATTACTTTTTATTTTGTTTTGTTTTTCTCCTCAAAAAATATGTTTTTGATGAAAACTATGAGGAAATTTATTCAGTGACTTTTTTTTTTTTTTAAATAATGCCAGCCGTGCACCTAATAAGCTTTTCCACAACTACCTGAGAAAAAAAGTAGAATGAAATCATCTCCACATTCTCTAGTATTGCTTTGACACATGGTTTTACTAAAAAAATGACAGTGATAATGCGGTGTAAATAGTCCTATAGGCTACAGTTGAAATAGTTCAGTGATCTAATGTGTGAGGCAGCGTTCGGATCACACAAGTCTGCTGGATTTCTTTTCTTGAATAACTGCAAAAGGAAAAGGTCAAACGCTAGGTCGGATTCTCTGACTACCTGGATGTCTAGAGATTTAAAATGCGTGCCACAAAGCCTCCCTGACCACTGCCCATTCACTCCCACTGCTCCGTCTTCCCTGGCCTAAGAGTGTGGACGAGATGTCAAACTGCCAGAAATATTCTCTGATAACAAGCGGCTGCGGTCCTTTGAGATCTGCCTTTATACTGGCCTGATATTTTCCTCTTTTTCCTCACCTGCTCTCACACTTTGGCTTCGGTCCCCCCTTCCCTTCGCTTTGATGTCCGAGTTCTCCAGGGGATTTGAGAGCTGGACATATAGATTATCAGAGGGCAAGTGTCCAACTGTCCGGGACTAGACCCAAGAGGGAGTGGACACAATACAGTAAAAAAATGACCTCAAACACAACAAACAACAGTATTTTTAGCCTACATGGAGATCATAGAAAGGATCTGTACTTTGTGAACACCGAAGCAGATGATAGCTATCCTGGGTAATCTCCCTGGGTTGTTGCCTCATGCTGAATATATAGCAAGCACCACATTATGCAGACTGCTATATAATCCAGATAAAGGTGCAGCAACTCTAAGCAAAATCTAAGCACAAAACAGGAAATTGCACAAATATCAGATCTCCAACGTGAAAAAATATTGACAAAAGTTTGCTAAAAGGCGTAATATTTTGGAGGTTTTTTTTAGACTTTATTTGACACAGAGTTTGAAATCCAATGGGACTACATGCTGTTGCTTCTAAAAAGTAACTGTCTTGTTGAAATAGAAAATAGAAAAAATAGAAAATCTGTGCAGGAGTTAGCAGCTATTAATTAACAATGCACCATTTATGAAGTTTATGGTTAAAAAGCGCAATGTGTTTCCATTTTTATAATAAAGGCTTTATGTAGTATTCATCAGATAAAGTATAGTAAAGTGAAAAAGAGTGTATATCAAATGTTATTTTTCCAAATGGTGATGATGTACCCAGTTAAGCAGGTCATGATGTCTGTATGTAAAATCAGTCTGTATGTATACTGTATATGAACTGGACATAGGACCACCCTCCCGTTCCCCTTTTGCTTCTCCCAGTGGTGACTTGTGGTACAGCAAAAAGAATATCATGTGACCCAGAAAAAATTTTACAAAAAGAGACACTTTGCACTTTTATAGGACTTATAAACTTTCAGAATAGACAGATGTTTTATTGTTTGGTTCTTTTTCTGTTCAGAACAAATCA
This sequence comes from Rhyacichthys aspro, assembly GCA_036850595.1. Taxonomy (NCBI): domain Eukaryota; kingdom Metazoa; phylum Chordata; class Actinopteri; order Gobiiformes; family Rhyacichthyidae; genus Rhyacichthys; species Rhyacichthys aspro. Next base: position 1,896 of record JAWCTZ010001331.1, on the reverse strand, counting down.
CACATCACAGAATGGCAGGAAATACATAAGACTGCATGTATGGAGGCTGTAATGCATCTGATCTACGGGCCGTATAACCAAAATAAAAGTTAAGTTAAACAAATGTGTAACTTTCGCTTCAATTGCACCCTTAATTGACTCATCATGATCTAATGATGCATCTTTGTGAGTAACCATCCAGTGTATGTGCAAAACAATGCTGCAGAAAAAAGTGACAGAAGTTATGAAAAGCCCACAAACACAAAAGCTTAATTGCTCATTAATGAAATTTTCATATTCCACTCACAGCTTTAAATAAACATGATTCATATTTAATACATGCTGAAAGTAACACATCTGATCATTATTCCACACAATAATCCAGGTTTAATACATTTTAAAGCATACAACAGAAAAGGAATAACTGATGCTCACTGAAGGTTAGTACATTGGCATAAACTGCTGAAAACAGGCCCAACATCTCATTTTAGCTCAATGGGACATGACAAGATGATTGATGCCGTAATTACAAAACTGATAATATTCATGAAGATATTCCTGGCGTTGATAACCTAACTCAACACCCTTGAAGGCACACACCGAGCAATAAACGCTACTGTATATGTGCACGTGAGCTAGTGTACAAACCACTAACACACACCCCATGCAGAGAAATTCTCCATAAATCCATAAAAGCTGATAAGGCTCCATCTATTTCTCCCGTGACCCTGCCAAGGGCGAGGGAACATGCATTAAGAGATTAGGGGACGGCCTCGGCTCCCTGAATTCATATCAGAACGAGGGGTGGGAGCCTGAGTCATAGGTCTGCACGCTTTTATCACACTTACACTAAGAAAAACGGCGAGGAGTGAAAGCCAAATGGGAGGGGTGGCGGGAAAGAGGAGCGATAGATAGCACTGGGGATTTTATCTTTATGTTGGTCTGTGTCATTTTTCGTTAGCTTCCCTCTGTTGCCATCAATAACGCTTTGTATAACTCGGGCGGCCATATTCTCCAAACTGACAACACCATCTTTCTCGGGAAAAGGCCAGGCAAAACCCGATGCATTTTAATCACATTTTTATCTGAGGTTTTCCACTGGGCTGTGTCAGGGAGGATAAGCTGGCAAACAAGATACAAGTTTATAGGCCCGCAACTTTAAATAACACACAAGTGAACATTGGAAAGCTAACAAGTCAACAAGCTGGGATACGCCAACCGACATAGTGAGACAGTATTGGAACATCAGGTAAAAGTGTAACAAAGAAGCCGTCATTTGCAAGAAAAAAGGAACAAAAGCACACAATAAAACTAGAGGCAACAGATTTAACCAAGATTGAACACCTACTTTCCAGAGTTTTTTTTGTGTAAAATCAAAGCGATGCACAGCGATTGGAATTCTTCAGTACACTGTCCTTAGATGTCAATTACACAGTTGCCATAGCAATCGTATTTTAACCAATCGAATGCTCTGCAAGTCCATAATGCAACACTCATGTTTTCTATAAATGGCACGAGCACAAGGCTACATATATAACAGCAAGAGGAAAAAAACGTTGAACATTATTTGTCATGTGAAAAAAAAACAACAACCAACAAACACATTGACAAAGAGAACTACCTATTTTTCCTCTTTCTTAAATGTACACAGAATAAGTCACAAACAACAATTGAGTTATACAAGAGGAAGATTTGTTGTAGTGGTGCACAGTTGGCGTCTATAACAGCTCAGTGCCCAATGGTGTAGCAGAACTGTAGATGTAGATTAGTAGATGTTAATTTCTGAACAGATGATTAAAAGTTGTCATTATGACGAAATTAGCTCAGTTTAAGTCGTGTTTGAGTCATTTTAATAGCTTTATTTATGTTTTAACTCTACCTATTTTTTCCACCTTATGTTTTCTGATTTTGATAATG
>JAWCTZ010001330.1:0-20502 GCA_036850595.1 Rhyacichthys aspro | reverse complement strand
TTCTGTTTGCAGAGGACCATTAGTTATTTTTTGGATTCTTCACAGTAAACCTTAAAATAAAAGGTTTTAAAGGGTATTTTTACTCATGCAGAAAGTTTGACAAGCTATTGCTATTTTTAATGCCATTTTAGGCCTAATTCCCCTGAAGATGCTAGATAATTGTAATCACATGACATGTAATGACATTTAATTCACTTATACTCACTCATTATTGCAGTTAATGCGTGTGTGTTTTGTCTTCCTTTCCCTTCCATCTTTTTTCTGAGCAATCAAGACAAATTCCAATTAATGTCTCATTGGAATGAGCTTGAAACATTCTTTCTATCCAAGAGTGGGTCTCTTCATGTTCCCACAGGCCTATGTTCCACATTTATATCTAATTTTTTTTTGTGTGTGTCTGTGTGTGTCTTCAACATGTCTTCTCTTCAGGTACTCCAACTTCCTTCCATCATCCAAAGACATGCATTTACAGATGATTCTACGTTGCCTTTAGCGATTGAATGAGAATGGTTGTCTGTCAGTGTACATGACATGTCTGTGTTGGCAGAGACATTGACTCAAAATCATCCTGCGTGAACCATAAACAGCAGCTAGAATAGACTCTCGCAGTTCATTCTAGGATAGGCTGTAGAAAGTAAATATAGTACAAGCTTAATGGTTGCTGCATTGCGTCCATACCACGGTCTGCTCTGTTTTATCTTTGCTGTTGTTATTTTGGGCAGCAGCTAATCTCATTTTGATAAGAAAAAATCCATCTAAAAACAGTGTTTTTCACATTCCCTTAAAACCTGAAGGTAATACAAGACATATTTGTGATATCATAAGCCCTTACTGAAAGTTCATGTCAAACACTGTACAGATTTGATTTTACCATAGAACGATACATTCCAAGCAGTGTGCAGACAACATTATTTTGATTGTCTAAGTTGCCTCAGTAAATTCTCTCTAAACAGCGGTAGAAAACACAATGGCCAGCAACCTACATATAGACCCACATACACTAAGTTTCTATGAAGGGAAGTTTAAACAAATGACTCAGAAGTTGCACCTGATTCAGCACGTGCCTAAATATATACATCGCATCTGAACACATGCCGTCGTATAGGAACATATGGTGCGCACCGAGATCCTCCAAAACCATCAGGAGGTCATCTTTATTTTATCCTGTTTTCCATCTTCGCTAGTTCCCTATTTGTTCCTCCTCCCAAGAACATGTTCTCATTATTCACATTGCCACAGGGAGGTGCGCGGACGTGTCTTCGCTGTAAAATCTAAAAACAGTCCCGGGCAGGCTGCCAAGGATGCACACAGACAATGACTTCAGCGCAATGTTTGGGACCGGCTTTAAGACAGGAATGGGCTTCGTCTGCTGAAGAGTGGAGGATCACGTTGAAAGGTAGTGAGTGCGGATGATGACCAAAGGGTAGGGTTGAAATCCTGAGGGAAACCATGGAAAAAGCTGTGGTGGAAGAAGAAAATAGGTAATGCTGTCCTCTACTTAATTTAAATGTCATTAAAGTGCACTTGAGCGAGGCTGTGACCCCGAACCGTTGTGATGTAGCTTCTCGCTGCACAACAAAAGGTCAATGGAAAGGGCACAGTGGAGAAACTTGCAAATGTGCTGTTGATGGGAACGGTCAAGAAATGACTCAGAATTTTTTTTTTTTTTGCACAGCTGCACAGTTTTACACCAATAGTAGGTAGTAGGTAGGTCATTTCTTTTTCCCAAACTCCTGAAGCATAACCTTTCCATATAATTAGCAAAAACATGCACACATAGGAATCTAGCCATTATAACATCAGATTTTGTGACACTCATTAATTTAATACTGATATCTAGTAGTTATCTTCATTACAACTTTATGTTTGTCATGCTGAACATTAAAGCAGCCCTATGTAACTTTTAGACTAAAAATACATACTGTATTCTCAAAATTATTATGATGCTTTTTAGACATGAGAATACACTAATACAGTATAACAGGGATGTCCAAACTATGGCCCGGGGGCCAAATGCGGCCCGCAGAGCAATTTTTTGTGGCCCTCAGGCTCAAATTTTCATTTTTCTGCATGTGACTCTACATAATCCAACTAAAAGAAAGCATTAATTGTGTAACAAGATATAATTCCACTTTTCTCTGTGGTTATAATATAAAGGGACACTAAGAGAAAAAACCTGCTAGAACAAGTGTCCAGAAAATAGATACAACGGAAGGAGACTTTGGTGAGAGCCATGCACCTCAGCGTGTGGACCTCGGTATTCATGGGGATTTTTGCAAAAAAGTTTGGACACATCATATTTGCACAAAATACACTAAAATGATCCTACTATTTCAAAATACGTATTCTTTCTTCCACATTTGCCGGCTTGGATAGTCTCTTCTTGGAAACAAGCATGGCCTCAGTGACAGTGCAGTTAAAAAGAGACAGACCTGTACCCTCTGCTGGATAAAAGTCACACAGGGTTGCCTGAAGTAATCCAAGGAGTGAGTGGGGTAGAAGTCTTTCAGATTTCCATTATCAACATTAAAGCTTTCTCACCAAGAAACTAGCATTGTCTTGTTTTTTGCGTCTCTACAGCAACAGTGACTGGTGGATACATGCAGTAAGGCTCTAAATGAAGCCAGCATTTAATGATAAAAGTCCTGTTTACGAGGAGACAGCGGCTGTTTCTGCGAGAGTGTTTAACCTAGTGTTTAACATAAAGCCTGTTTACATTCATCAAAGTGACACGCGGCTTTAGTTGCTGGATGAAGTAGACTGTTGAAAGTAGACCACAACATAAGCCCAGGAGCTCAGACACTTAATAGAAGAAGGGGGGGAAAGTGTCAGGGAAAAATATGGAACACTTTTTTTTTTTTTTTACATATTCTACTTTTGCTTTTTCTTTCTTTTTCTTTTATTAATTTCATTTTTAAACATTCCAATGCAAGGGAACCACAGCATGCCTGCAAAAAATTAAAAAAAAAAATCTCACAGATCTCTGAGGAGGTGTAGCTGGAGCTGCAGAGCAAGAGTGGCAGAAAGACACTGCCAAAAACCTTTATTACTATCCAGGTAGACAAAGTATGTGACTTATACAAATATATTGGAGTTCATGTTAGCAATAAACCGGACTTGTCAAACAACATTTATGCTGTTTTCAACAAAGAACAGAGCAGATCTTTCTTCTTGTGGAGGCTGCATTACATATCTCTTAATATGTTCTGACATTATTACTGTACTGGACATAACATGGAGCAAATAGGATGAAGCAGCCCTTTTTTCTGATATTCCTGACATAGATTTTTACTCTCAATCTTCTAATTAAGTAAACTGACACTAAACTAACTGACACATCGGTGACTCCTGGACTGTTCTCCTTTAAGCTCGACTGGCACGGCCTCTGCTGCTGGAAGACGACACGAACACGGCCTGTTTTTATTTGAACATGAGCCGGGCCAACTGTAGCTCAGGCACACGGTACATTGCCCAGTGAGGAGTGGTACGGAACAATAGCAAAACGCATGTGCGGCATTTCAGCTGTTACTACACGTCAGCCCCCTTCACAAAACCTTCTGTGTACTGTCCGAGTCGTCCAAAAGAGGTCTTTGTCGCAGCACTTAATGTAGCTCATAGTTTAGTGGCAACGCTATCAATCGTGGGCATTGTTTCAAGTGGCCATACATATGTTGGATCAGTGGGTTGAATGATTGAATACAGTTGTCCTAGATTTGTCATCGCCAACAAATGCTGTGGTCTTTTCTTTTGTAAAGTTTTAGCATTCCCATTTCGATATCAAGGTGTACTGCACAATTGTTCCAGGTTTGCGCAGTTTCCATCGATGGCTGGCAGAGGAATATAGAATAAGAATAATTTCCCAGAACACACAATGGTATCCAACATATTGACTGCCTTATGATAAATGTATAAACTCAGAAGACTTATGAGGCATACTATTGGACAGGCATTTATCTTTATCTTCCACACAGACAATTATCTGCAAAAGGTGACCATTACACCTATATTAAAAATTAAAATCCTGGAAAATAATGTGCTCTAAGGCCGAAAAGTATTTATTTTTTGTACTTTTTCTTAACTTTTCTCACTGCTTTTCTGAGCCTGGACAGTTCAGCCCTCACAATCTTTAAAAATCACAGGATATTATCTTAATTGGCTAGTGTTACATTGTATGTATGTAATTAAAGGGTCCTCTTTTAAATAAATAATTTCCTAAGACTTAGGTGCTTTTTCTTAACAGTTCAGAACAGCAGTAATGGTCATATAGTTGACATCCAATTTTATTTGACAGTTTTTTCACCTGTGAACAGTAAGGAGAATTATAATTTATATTTATATATTATATAGTCTCTTAACTCCACCCCATGAACTACGTCAGCGTCAAAAGGTCAAACTCAAAAAACCTGCGACGACTTGGTGGCTCAACTAGTAAAGTGCATTCCACATACTTGAGCAACCCGGCTTTGATTCCGGCTCAGGCCACATGCTTAATAACATTCCCATCTTTTATACTGTTTATCACTCGGTGTATAACTTCTTGGATTTAAATGTTACAAAAACAGGAACTTAACTTTGAATTCAGGCATAAAAAAAAACTGAGCTTGAGAGAATTATTAAGAGTTTGATAATAGTGTTGAAATAGTTACCTCTTTTAATTACCTTGGCACTTTTTTTTGATGATCAACTTAAATTTGATGTGAAAACTGCAGCTGTGGACAACAAAGAATTCACATTATGCATAAACAGTCCTCTCCCACCTTCTTTGTCGATTTTATCGGTCTTTTATTGAGAGCCTCCTCCTTTTCTTTTATTTGTTGGTTTAAAAATCTTGCTCTCCCAGACAAAAACAGTCTCAATAACATAGTTAAAATCTGCTCTAAAATCACAGGAGTGCAGCAGAGGGACTTGACCTTACCATATTATAAAACAAATCGATATTCAAAGTCCTTTATCCCAACAGCTATTCGCCTTTTAAATTTCCTGTAGTCTTTTATTATCTTTTATTAAAAATCTTTTAAAATATTTAGAGTATTTATTTTATATTTATTCATTCTATTACATCAGTGGTTTCTTCTCATTGTGGGTTTCATGTTGTTTCCTACTGTGCCTATTTGTTGTTTGTCTCTGGTCTTATTTGCCGCTCAATTAATTGCCCCTGATGGGATAAATAAAGTCGTTTGAATCTGAATGATGAATTTTTCAAGGTCCTTTTCATATTCCATGTTCCTGTGTGGTCATTAGTGAAAAAAATACAGCCTCCACTCCAAGAAGTACACCAGCTTCAGAGTGTCAACACAACAAAACAAGAATTTCAAATTCCAAATGTTCTTACTGAAGGGCTTAAACTGCATTCAGATTTGCAGATGCAATCCTGAGGGGCTAAATGTACTAATGTACGATTCTAAATTCCAAGTTCTCTAGCTTTTCCGATATGTACAGGGACCCTGCACTATCAGATGTTCTAAATTATTTACAACATTATGCACAAAACGCAGCGGCCCACTTTTTCTGCTAAAATAATGAACAAGAGAGCATTGTCTTGACCCAAATGCCCCTTCAGAAGCTTGACACCCGGCCAACAGGTCCAGCTAAGCAGCTAATCTTTAAGATAACAGGCTTTTTTGGAAGCTGCTGTATCCATTTTACATCAGACTCCGTTTCTAAGTCCGTTCACATGGTGGGTGGTGAGATATCTTTTACTTTACAAGATCAGAGAACATCAGCGGCTCGTTTCACCTCGGCTGTCGCGGCGCTAGTCAGATTTCCCCCGGCTTTGATTTCAGCAACACAGACGGCCCTCTCTCTTGTTTCTTTAAAGTCGTTATCAGAAATCAGACGCTGACGGTGATGCGGCTCCTGCCGGTGGTCTTTAAGCTCTCAGCTGGAGTTCACGTCGGAGTCGCTGTGAAAACTCGCGGTGTGGGCGAGTCTAGCGGCGGCGCGCGTAATGAAAGCCATCCGCGCGTTATCTCATCCGCTCTTAAGTGAATTAAAGCAGCTGATTGTTTAAGTCGGTGAGTTCACTTCTCCCTCAGGCGACGGCGCTCAGGTGGAATGGATTAGAGGAATGTCGGACAAATATTAAAGTGTAATTGGCCTCGTTGCTGTGACCTCCATAACTCAAACAGGCAGACGGCAAAGAGTGATCAGCCACTACGGATTTTGTTCCAGTTCTGTAGCCCACAGAACCCAGAAACTTCTTATGCCAATATCACAAATGCCAATGAATGTGCATTTCTGGATTACCAAGTCTTATACATTTTAGAAACTTCTCTTCTCTATTTCTTTTTAAATGTGTGAACGACCTTGCAGTGAAAAAAAAAGAAATGGTCAGCCTACATTGTGACCATAGCGTAACATCAGGACGAATAACACAAATTAAAACTTGCATCTTTAGTCAATAAGATCATTACCATGTGCAAGGAAATGTGGAAGAAGTTTCACAATAAGTGTGCCACATGAAACAAGTCACGGCTTCAACAATTTCAATTTAGAATGATATTAAAAAGAGGGAAAAGGTTTGAAGTTTTAACTTGAAGTGAAGTTGAAGTGAAGTAAAAACCATTAATTAGCTAAGGCAAACAAAAGACTTCCCTTTGTCTTGTGCCACTTTTGCAGCTGAGCACTTGATGCATCTGCCTTGAAAACCTTTTTAATATTCTTGCATTTGACAGAATTGGGTTTTAGATGCTGTAGATGCTTCTCTGGCACAAAGGAAGACATGAAAAGGTTGAAAGTCTGGCTACAGAAACATGTTCAGATCTGTACAACAGACGTGATGTGAATTCAGTGGAGAACTAGGGAAATTCAATAATCTACAGTCCTTTCACAGTGATCACACTGGCCCTGATTTGACGCTCTTTGATGAACCAGTCCATAACAGTTTGAGTGGTACGTCCTTAATCTAAGTGGTAATCAAGGGTAAACAAATGTAGACAATGCTAACATAGCGTAGCCTATATGTACTTACAAGCTTTATTCTGTTTTTTTTTCCCCACCTTAACCCTCGTAACTATAAGATAAGAGGACAATGACAACATTTATGGACTACAACATTGGTGTCTAACTTACACTACACGTTTAGTTTAAAGACAGTGGCCATACATGTCTGTGGAAGTTCTCAGTCATCCAGCACAGGTTTAAAAGTATCAGCTAACAGGATGTAGGTTTCAAGAGCGTTAATATAGCAACACGTGAACATTAGCAGTCAAGTTAGTAAATAACTAAAACAAACATTTGTGTAAAACAGCTGTTTAATGAAGCTAAAAAACCACATGACGTCACAGTTTGAAAAGACAAATCTACTATTGTTTGGTGCGCGCAGGGAACCAACTTTTTAGGTTCCAAACCAATACTAACTCAGCTAAGGCCAGAAAACATTATATTTTTGGGGCTATTCAATGCTTTTGTGAGTCACCCACCTTAGTAAATCAGACAGTACTGCATATCTCATTTAAATATAGTAACTTCCACAAATGCAACAGCAATGATGCAAAGTGTCAAAACCACCATTTTGTTTCTTTGTTAAATTGCACATTGACACAGAATTTTTGCACCAAAAATGTCAGGTTAGTAAATCTGGCCCTTAGCCTAAAGCCAGGTGAATATGGTCAGTATTATTATTATTACAAAATAAAAACAATGAAGACATTACCAGCGAAAAGTTATTTTTTTATTCTAAAGCAAAACAGTGACTTTTATATTAAAAAAATGTCACAATCTACTGCAAATGTCTACAGTGTTTGAGTGTACAGATATGAATTGTGAAAGGGATCTACAGTATGTCACAGTAACATCTCAAACAACTGCCTCCATGTCAGTCAGGTATATGCAAAGTATGGTTATTTGCTTATCTCTGTTATTTCCTTAGTCCGCTTGCAGCTGGTGCCACCTAAAATACTGGAGCGTTGTAAATCTTGCATTATTTGGCACAGAAACACAGTCCTTTTTTATTCCAAATCCCTGCGACACATTATTACTTTCGAGCTGTTATTGTGCTCACCTTCAGAGCGTATCTCGGTCAGCGGCTGAAAACAGCAGCCAGCTCCCAGGTGTGGCATGAGGGAATGTGCAGCGGCGTGCGTGCTCAGCAAAGCCACGTCTGCTCGCCCAAAGGTTGAATTACTTAATATAACCTGCGCTATTATTCCCGGCTCCTCTGAGACCAATTCATCTCGCCGAGTCCGTCCTGTTGTAACCGAGCCGTGATGAGCTCCTAAAGACCGGCGCGTGTCTGAATGTCAGCTGATGACATTACCCAGCCTGCATTATTCATGTGACATAACTCAGTACTATGACATCTATGGTCATTTTTATATAGTGATATACGCTGTTCTTTTATCGCAGCAGCTGTGCGGAAGGTCACCTTAACGTCTATGTATCTAACAAAGTGTATTTTGTATTTTAAGCTTTGGGAGACTCTAGATTCTGTCTTAACAACAGTGTGATCTTCTTAAATATGTTACATGTTTATTGCTATTTATCCATTTTTACATACCTTTTCAGCCTTTGATTGGTCTACTTACTGTTACTCATTTGATGCTACATCTCTCGAGGTGGTGATTACAGTCACTTAGCGTGTGCATCTGAAAATTATAATTGCAATTGTCAGCACCCGCAAATCAATCCCATGCACCATTTATTGCATGGCAGCAAAAATGGCTCCATAAAACATATCTCAGCCTTAGGCCTTTATTCATTTTTCCCTCTTCTATATTGGATTTATTGCCTGTGATTGACATGAGGATGGAAAACGCCCACTGGCAAGGCACTAATGACTCACTGCTCACTACTGTTTTAACGAGAGTAGTGTGAACTGAGCTGGTTAGCATGCATTGTGCAGAATACAAGGGTTTGCATTTTAAGCAGTTTAAAAAGTTAGCTTTTCATATTTGGCTCATTCTAGGACTAGTGTATAATGTTTTATTATAAACATAAGACACTTCCTATATCGAAGTAAATCTATTATACTGTTAAAGGGTAACTGTGGGAAATATTTATGGTAAAAATAAGGTTAAATGGTTTTCAAACACTATTATAGAGTGTTGAGTTAGTTTTTTTTTTTTTTTGATCCATACATTTTACAAAAAGACGATCCTTTTTACATATATATCCCGCTCCCTTTTATCCAATCAGAAGATAGAATTCTTTAAATAGGCTTTTTTGTGCTGAGTTCATCTAACCTGATAATCCACATGTTACACTGAATCAGAAAGTCAATGCAAAGAACAGGTACCTTAGATAAGTGCCCACTTGTGGCGTTCTTAAGGGAAAATTTCAAGGAAAATGAAGTTTAATATTCATACCATTATCTTCAGCATAAAGTTGTTTTTTTTTTAGGCTTGGGTTAGTCCCAGTTTAGACCTTGTTTAAGCCATTAAAATGCACTTGGGAGAGGATTTCCCAGTGAAGCAGATAATAAATAAAACTCATAAAGGAATCAAACTGAACCATTGCTTATATTTGTGTTTTACTATGTATTTTACTACAAAGTGTATCATACTAATACTAGTAGTCAGAGAACCAAATCATTAGATAAAAACCTGGAAGTGATTGGGTAATCCACGTGCCAGTAACGCCCCATCACAAGGTTATTTCATCCAATCAAAGCAATGCCATACTGTGTTCATCAGTAACAATGACAGACACTTTGCCATTGAACCTAAGTCACGCCCAGAACCACCAGTAGTGTCATACTATTGGTCCAAAACCAAGCTGCCACGTACAGAGCTAGATTAACCTAAACAGAAGCCAGATGGATGCTTGTTAGCTTAGTAAATTTGTTTTGCCGTAACTGGGCAGATTTTATTAAATATACTTTTTTGAGATAAGGCTCTTCAGTCGGTTTCTGACAATAACCCATGATTGGATTTGCCTCCATATTTGATAAATGATGGGCAACTGCTGTCTAAAGTCTACAAGTGTATGGTCCAATCCACTCGTAGACTTGTCTCTGAGGCTATTGATCTCCAGTTTCTGACCAGCTACAACCGAATAGAGCCCAGGATGTGATGCTAGAACAAGACATGAAGACTATTTTAGGGTGAAATTGTACTGGGCACCAATACACTTCTGACCCATTTTTGTTTCCTTTTTGTATTTCCTGCTACCGCTAGGCCTTTTCAACACATAATTGCCATATTGTGTGAACAATACGGCAAAACTGTGTACCTGTAGTCAATTTTAAACCATTATCAGTTCTGTTAGCATATCCATAGACTTAGTAAAACAGAAAGATACATAACATGCATACAGTAATTGTTTAACATGATTCTTATTACTTACTTCTGGACTGCCATTTCATAGTGTTTTAGGCATTAATCTTCATATTGTTCCCACTGAAAATAAATGAACCCTAATTCTGAACCATTTGAACAAACGATAAAATGTAACATCTGCTACTTCCCATGATGCACTGACTGGAACACATGTAAAATGAATCGCACAGCTCTTAAAGCAGCATTAAATCACTGCACGGCTGGTGTCAGAGGGCTCTGGATTTACTGTATGTTACTGTATGACATCTGTTTCACCATACCTTATACCCTCGCTGGATTCACAGACGGGCGCGATAGCCGTGACCGAGCAGCTATGAGCTTACCGAGACACATTCCTCACCTCGACACACGGAAACACTTACTGCCTTAACATGTTTTTAACGGTTTCTTCTGGATATGACACTCAATTATCTCACAATCTGACATTTAAATCGCTTTGGAGCAATGTAAACACAGACGAACATTGACGCTTTGCGTATTTTGCGGTTTGCCCCTTGTTTTCTTTCGCAGTTAGCTGGATACTTGAGATATCTGCGCTCTGAGTCATGTTCATCACGGAGTTATTTGTTACTGCGCTGGCAGCTTAATTCGATACCTGCCTGAACTCGCCACGCCAAGGACAAGGCCCAAGACGGCATCAGAGGAAAGAAAAACGTTAATTAAAAGTGCATTAGATTCAGTAGAGATGCTAGACAAAAGCAATATTTTCCATCTAATCGGCTAAAGAAGTGTAACAAATGTGCAGACTGCAATTAAAATGCCACTCACATGCATTAATTGGCTGTAATTAGTGTGGCGTGCCGTGAGGTCAGTGAGGAAAAATCTCCTCAACAGGCAGCTGTCTTTCTCACGTGTTTCCAAAGATTCGTACAAATATACAAATTTGAACCAAGTAAAAGTCATTACTTAAATGATGTATTAAGAGCAACTAAGTTTTTGGCAAAAAGGATATCCAAGGTTATTTTGGATTCATTGCAAATAGTTTTTTTAATTTTATGTTTTGTTTTTTTTGTTTGTTTGCTTTTTTTCTATTTTTCTTGTTTTACTTTCCTACTGTACTCAACATCCTCATTTTTGACGACATACTTGATCCACAACAGCTTATTCTGATTCAGTCTAAGCCAGGGGTGGGCAATTATTTTTCTCCGAGGGCCACATTAGAACCCGGGACTCTTGTGGTGGGCCGGGCCAACACAGTCAACTCACGCTTAATAAAAAGACATATTCTTTAAAGTTTAAACTATAAGCAAAAATATGTCAAATACCGTATTTTCCGGACTATAAGCCGCTACTTTTTTCCCACGCTTTGAACCATGCGGCTTATACAGAGATGCGGCTTTTCTATGAATTTTTCTTCAGCCCTCAGGGGGGTGCTCTAGCAGGAAGTGCAAAAACGAGACAGGCAGCGGTAGCACAAACAAGAAAGCTCCAGTTTTTATTCTTAGCATATCCAACCCAAGACACACAACAGCAAAATATGGTAGTATTTTTACACCCTCACCCCCTCATAATGGAAAACAAATGAAGTGACAGTGGTTTGGTGTTCAGTAGTTTCAATGCTCAGGAGGAAGATGAATAGTGACTTGTGGTTTCAGTGCACGGGAGAATGAAGCGACTTTAATAGTTGCGCAGTTGCGCTTTAACAGTGCGCAGGAAGAAAATTGACAGTGGTTTGGTGTTCAGTACGCAGGAGGAAGAAAAATAAAGCAACTTGGTTTTAGTGCACAGGAGGAAGATGAATAAAACCATCAATGACTTTTCTGTTTTGTTTGATCAGCACTTTTACTGCCGTGTTACAGGCACTGTTCGGAAACAATCAGTTCAGGTATATGAATAAACACTTATGCTACAAAATCTTTCTATGTAAATATCTTATTTCTCAGCCTGGATATCGGCGGCTTATAGTCCGGTGCGGCTTATATGTGACAAAATATATATTTCTTTTAAATTTCAGTGGGTGCGGCTTATATTTAGGTGCGCTCTATAGTCCGGAAAATACGGTATATGCCACTGTTACAGTTACATCATCCTCTGTTTAAGATCTACTCTTTCCATTTTGTTCTAAAACCAGGCCTGGCTCAACATGTCATTGACACCTGAGAAAATGACTCAAAAAACACTAAAGTTAAGTCTAGTCTCCTGCAGAAACACTAATGATAACAGCTCCTTCCAAACAAGGCCTGAACCAAGAAATCAGAATTTATCCTCAACATTTACCAGGCACTTTTAACAATAACGGTCTATTCCAGCTTCCCCTCACCATAAAAGTATTATGTTTGTATTCTGTTCTGTACATGGTCTACACTCCTGCATTAATTCCTTTTCTGACACAAGCCTCCTGAGGGCCGGACAGAGGAGGCTCGAGGGCCTGATGTGGCCCCCGGGCCTTAAAATGCCCAGGTCTGGTCTAAGCTGTAGGTTGGAAATAGTCTGTATGGAAATGCCAAAAGGATCACAACAACAACTTCTACAACAATAACGGTAACACTTAATACTTAGGATTCATGTGAAAGCCAGATTGAAAATGTATATATAGAACAGAATAAAACTGTGGCAGCCTTCAGTTTTTTAAAAAAGGAAAATGTCAACAATTTACTACAAAATACTCAAACATCAAACTGAACTTTACAGTTCAAGTAGCTTTACCCGCTTCACCATTGGACACCGAGTTGTAGCCGACGATTGTGCAACATTACAACAAATCTTCTTCTACATGCTTTAAGTGTGAAAAGATATTTAACTGTGAATAAAATAATAACATAAAGTAAAGGTGTGTCTTTATTTATTTATGTCACTAATTATTTTAGTTTGAAAGTCTGATCCCCTGCAGCACCTCGGAACAAACAAGCTGGCCCTCAAGCTCATCACACTGCAACTTTAAACTCTAACTCATGTAAATCCATTGCTGAACCCACACTGCCAATTTGTACTGTGCCCAAGCATGTTTCACACCTAAATTTAACTCATGTGAGTGCTCCCACTTGTGCTCAAGCACTGCATGATCCCTGGGTTTGGCACGATAGGAACAGGTGGGAACAGGGACAGCACAAGTACAAGCGTGCAATAAGTATATGACATTCACATAGTGGATAATCAATGTGCTACCTCTGCAGACTCTTATACATACACAAAAAAAAAGCATTTTATTTGTATGCATTTTATTTAAATCTAATACCACATAACAGTTTAAAGTGATGAATATTAGATTATTAATGACTTCTCAGGGTAACTTCTCAGGGGTAAAATGATCGGCATTATTATCTAGTGCTAAAATCCCTGCATAAAAAACATGCTTGTCTAAACCAAAATCTTTCCCACATGCTAATTAACGCTAGACTGAAGTGACTAAAAGCAATCATTTAAAATAGTAAAAGTTAATTTGAAACTGCCTTTTTAATGAACGTAGATGATAAGCACATTTTCGTGTAATTATCATGAAGTGTAACGACATGGCGCCCACCTCTGCACGTTTTGACGCTATGTTTAGGCACAAATACTGTTCAAGTGTGGGCTGGATATGGCTTGTGCAGCAGGCCTCACACATTGAGAGCTGGAGAAATGAGGCAGTTTGTATGCAAGCGCCTGATAAATACAGCCCCGGTTATCACTGTGCTAAACGTCTCACTGCTGGAGGAGTCCCACTGCTTGAGTAAATGGACTCTGAACATATTTCCACTCTGACAAATATCACATCTGTACACAGCAGATTAATCCGCTGGGTCAAAATTAAAAGTGGGACTGCCGCGGAGAACGGTTCGGCTTCTTGGCTTTAAAGTAGAATTCAGCCGCCGTGAGACATTGTAAAACAGAGCCAATTTGACAGTTTCATTGCGGTATTATTGGCTGATATTAAGTACTATCAGTGTATGATGTTAGAGGCAGGTGAAGGCTGAATTTAGGGTTTTTCGGGCTGGACTATAGGAATGGTTCCTTTTCTGGTGTTCCAAATCAGCTGCAACCCTTTTGGACCTTTTTGACCAACTGTATGAGAAACAAGGACATACATGACCCACTCTTCTATCTCAATGTACACATATATTTACAAAGAGACATAGCATAGCAGACTTAGCTTCTGCTTATAAATAACTTTAGACAGATTACATTTTTCAAACTGATGGTCACGTCATTGTCTCACCAAGAAACAGGTTTCACTCCAGGTAAAAAGTATATAGTAAAAGGGAATAAAAAGAATATAATAAGTATGTATAAGTAAAAAGAATATTTCGTCTGTATTTCCTGAGAAAGGTGTACACTATCAAAGGTTGTCCTCCAGTGTGTGCTTTTAAGTAAGTCAAAAAAGTAGTTCCAACATTACACGTAAGTTCGGCCAACAATTGTAAAGAAAACATCAAGATCATTATATCTTTGAGTTCATGTTCTATTAACCTTAAAGCATATACAAACTCCTAAATCACACATGTCAATCTCAAGGCTCAAAAATATATATATCAAATCTGTTCAAATACATCTAAAACCTGTTCAAATTCAACTAAAACCTGTTTAAACCCTACTAAAACATGTTAAAATCCAACAAAAACAGGTTAAAATCCTACTAAAACAAGTTTACCATAAAATGAAGATACTAATGTTAAAGATAACTTTTGGAAAACTCAAATTAAGATGAAATTTTACATTTAAAATTTAATAAAAGCTTCCCAAGTGTCACCATTTTGGCTCCTGGAAGGATTCTTATTAACTATCCTGGCCCCTCATCACATTGAGTTTGACAACACAAGCCTAAATGGACAGATTCCACCATTTAAAGGGCTAGCAGTGCTGTATCCTCCAACTAGAACTTTGTTCAGGGCTACTTTTGCCCTAGCCTTGCCACCAGCTTTACTGTAGACAAGGGGATCTCCCATGATGCAAAAGGCATGCGGGGTATGCTAAACTAGCTCCCATCATTAAAATTACTCATGTTACATTACTGTTTATACTACTATTACTAATACTGTCATTACTTATTGTTGTTAATGCCTCTCATACTCTACTACTGCACTCTGTTTTAGCCACTGTCGTCAAGTGGTTGCACAGGGGTAATGGGTGGATTGCTCTGTAAACTAACCATATAGTACATGTCTATACCACGCATGTCAAACTCAAGGCCCGGGGGCCAAATCTGGCCCTTTGCAATGTTTTATGTGGCCCTTTGATACATTTGGAAAGTTATATTTTTGGCACTATGTTTTAATGGATTTGATTTTGGCTTCAAAGGTAAATAAAACTGTTCAAATCCAACTAAAATCTGTTCAAATCTGACTAAAACCTGCTCAAATTCAATTAAAACCTGTTCAAATCTGACTTAAACCTGTTCAAATCCAATTAAAACCAATTCAAATACATCAAATCTTCTAACAGTTTCCATAAAAAGAGGAAATTAAGGTAAAAAGATAACTTATGTAAGACTCAAATGAAGAGACAAAACTTGATATCTTCAAAATGTCATCATCTTCGGCCTTTGAAAGTATTCTTATTACCTATCATGGCCCCTCACCAATTTGAGTTTGACACCACTGGTCTATACCCTCTTTAAAGTGTCATGAGGCAACTTGAACTGAACAAGGTTGCGAATACTGCCATAGTAGAGGCCCTTATGAACATATTTTTCCACCACCAAGTCACCACGCTGCCTTGTCACTCAAAAACAATACCCTGCCCCACTTGAATCTTCCACCTTACCTAAAGAAACGACTTCTTTCAGCCGGCTCGGTAATTCTCAGTGCTGATCCCTTAGCAGCCGTGTCACACCTCTTCTTCTAAACCCTAGCATTGTCTCACTCCCAGTCGGTTGTAAACCTGCGGCAGAGCCTTAAGCACCTGCGGCGTGCCCTGTGGCAGAAACCGAGAACCGCTGCTCCCGAACCACAGACAGATCAGCGGGGTTAATGCTTTTAAAATGTAGTGTTTCGAGTTGTTCCGTGCACCTGCTGCTGCTACTGACGCGCTGGGACGAGACAGGAAACATTAGCGACTTTTAAAAACACCGGCAGCTGAATTCAAAAAATGCATCCTCTGCTTCCTGGGCCTTACGGGTAATCAATCAGCTTCCCAACTCTCTGTTTCTTCAACAACTAACTATTTCTTGGCAAAACATAGAGAGAAATTACACGGCTGGTGGCTGCGTTGTGAAAATGTCACTTTTAGGGCTATAAATAAAGAAGTATGGCCTGGACTTGGGGAGACATTTTTCAACAGCATTTGTTTTTATGTGTCCTGAGGTATTTTCTTTACAGTGGACAATTTAGGGCATAGTGTTAAGGTTTGTACAGAAAATCCTATACAAAACGTTTCCTGTAGGTTTACTCCCATTTATGGATTAGTCTGCAGTCTCATAAAATAGGCTTGATTTTCATTATAATGAATTAATCCCCATTTTCTTGCTGTGTTCACTACTTCTAAGTAATGTTTCACTAAAATGGGCTTAAAGTACTTTCATTGTAAGTATAAGGCCATTGGCACTTGGATGGTATACTCCACTCATTTCATTGCACAGTAAGAGCTGTTTGGATGCATGAATTTTAAGAATATTATAAAATTTTATATGGCAAACAATGTTATGCACTGAACTAAGAGTTTTTAACAGCAAACAGCAAATAGTCCATTATGACTTTTATCATCTATTGTGCATGAGACACCATATAAGTCACATCCCGCCCACTCTATCTTTGTCGTGTTAAATTTTATGAAGAGAGACAAAGGTTCTTATGTGTGTAGGTGACTCTTAATCCATAACGGTTGATAAGCCTAGTCCACAATGATTGTCAGATGTCCCACTCTTTAGTGAAAGGGTCAACAGCCACAACAAGCCTAAAAAGAAGATTAAATTCACATTTGGACAATTCCATCATAAGTTATTTATGGAAACATAAAAAGTAGCAAATACTCTTCAATTAAAAAAAAAAGTTTACAGTGTTTTTTGTCTTTTTAAAGTACGATAAACTGGAATGGAAATATTTGTTTTATTTTATTTATTTATTTTTTTTGTAAGGCTCACGTTACCTGCTGTAAGCTTTGGTCTCTTACACTTTACTTAATTTAGTTGCTTCTCTGGAGTTAATGGAAACACACTTAAATCAGAACTTTTTTTTGGTGTGTGTTTTGAAAATATTGGACTAATAAAGGCACTTGGACTATATTTAACGGAAACATGACCCCCTCTAATCATCAGTAGGTCATTTTTTTCCCCGCCTGCCACAACTAAGTCAGAATTCGACAGCACAATGCCTACACAGTCAAAACTCCAAAGTAAAATTAAATCTGTGGGTGTTCCAATATACTCTGTTTTGGAGTGAAATTTCAACACTACAGAAAAAACAGCTTTCAACATCAATGAGTGAAACCATGAGTGACAATCACAGATCATGACAATGTCTCAAGAGCAGCCTCTGTCTGAGTCTCAAGTGAAATTTAATAAAAAATATAGAGTACATCTCTGTCTTGTCTCTGTGATTGTCATTCATGGATTCACGTATTGATTTTCAAGGCTGTTTTCTAACACTTTCATAGTGTTGATATTTAACTCCAGAACAGATTATAGAGGAGCCCAATTTTAATACACACAGATTTAATTTTACTTTGAATATTTTACTGTGCAAGTGCAAGTTGCCCATCAAGTTGCCCAGATTTTTTTTTTAAATTTAATCTCCATTTTATTATTTGTCTGTTAAGAAGAGCTTAAAATACTTACAGTATGTTTCTGAAGGTATTTTTTTGTTGCTACAGGCAATGGAGGAATTGCAGTGCTGCAGTCCAGAATAGACTGGAATACTAATGACGCCATTTAAAAAAAATAAAATAAAATAGGAGTTAAATGTAAAAATGAATGTTAAATGACCTCCATGGTGAGTTCTAGGGTTAAAGTTACTTATCTACATCACTATGGCACTGCTCCATCTGACTTAGCTTTGGGGCTTTGCAAAACTTTTTTCTGAGAAAAATAAGCATGACATTAACCAAGAGGCCTGACACACATTAGCAAAACGCAATAGTTACCTCTAAACTTTGACACACAAAATGAAGCTCACACATTCCCAGTCAGCTTCAATTTGTCTTCCACCTTCTCGGGCCATGTACAGTGCTTTCAATCATCCGCTCAATCGATACGAGTTTTGACACACTAATAAAACACAACAGGCCGCCGTGGCGCCGCTCCCGGTCTCTGAAGCTAGAGTTCAAATGCTGAGGCGTGGATTATATATGACTCTTTGACAGTGGGAGGGTGAGGCCCGCTGAACAAAAAAGTGAAAGTTTTATGTAAACTTATAAATTCCCGACTTGGACGTGAGGGATATTTGTGACAAAAGGCAGCCTCTGATGTCATTTCCTCTGGAGGGACTTCACACAAAAGAGCCGTCAGCGAGTGTTTGGAGCAGATGGATTTATGAGCAGGCTGCCTGATGTAAACACGGTGAGGCATTAGTTACGGGCCACAGGCAGGTCCAGGCGGGGGTACGGGATATTTACAGAGCTTTACATTAACACTGACTGTGATTTTACATCAGTCTTAATGGAAGAGATAAACCTGGAGCAAATAAAAGGTGCGGCTCAGACAGTCTTGGGCGTAAACGAGAGAAACTGAAGAAGGTTTAGTGCTTTGTAATGAAGACACACATAATCAAAGGGTTATTATGTTGGACTCAGTAATGCAAACATATTCATAATGTTGGAACAGGGATAGGCACATCTTGAGTGAATTCTATGTTTAAGCCTAGGTGTAACACTTAACATGTTACTAAGTATACATGAAGTCACTGAAAGCATGTTTCCGCACTAAACCAAAACATACCAGAGGAAAACATGTACATCTGTAACATACTAAAGCCATGTTATGGTTCACAAAGAATCAAACAGGTTGTATCAGCATAATCGTGTAATTCTAGCCTACATTCTAGCATACAAATAACTTTGTACACAGTTCGCGAGGGTTATGTTCTAAAAATAACCCACAATAGGCAAAATCCGCGAAGTAGTCAGCTTTATTTTTTTACAATTATTCTATATGTTTTAAGGCTGTAAAACCCCTCACCACACACTTTATACACTTTTCTCAGACAGGCATTAACATTTTCTCACATTTCTCTCTTGTTTAAACACTCTCAAAGTTCAAACCTTAGCATCTTCTTCTGCCTTTTGGGTGCGACCACAGGTGCCTTTGTCGGTGCAGAACGTTTCGATGACATTGTGGGTTTTGTCGGGGAGAAAACTTGCAAACATACAGCACTTCAGAGTCACACTGCTAGCGATCGAACATTTATGTAAATTTGGCCGATGCATTCTGTACTGTACAGGAGACACGGCACGGAGGAGATTGATTGACAATGGTCTACAGTCCCTTAGCCAATCAGGACGCAGAACACAATGTGCGAGTTCTCCTTTAGCCAATCAGGACGCAGAACACAATGCGTGTTCATACGTTATAAAAAAAAAAGCATGAAAATTGCAAAAAAATCTGCCCCGAGGCACAAAAAACGTTACAGTGAGGGACCACTGTAATTCAATATTGTACAGAAAAAAAGTTGGTTGTATCTCAAAAAAAAATAAAACAATTTTACATTTCAACCAAACCTCCTAAAATAGTCTTTTTAAGTCAAGCAATAATATAACCACACTATTGACCCAAAAAAGCAGGGTATTTTCTTAATATTGTTAATAAAAATTAACTATTGAGGTACAAACAATATACTAATTGTTTAGTTCATTAATTTATCTTCAGTTGCTTGGTCTACCATTTATGGATCCCTGTTATAGACCCTTCCACAAGAAACACACGACAAAAGCAGCGGTATTTACCTTTACATTACATGAGTTTACATGCAAAGAACACTAAAATAGAGGCTGGTGGCTGATTTGTTGTTTCACCATTAGCACATGCAACAAGAATGCTAGCCTTCTCTGTGTATAGCTCTGTATTAAGCACAACATACTTAGCATCCATTAGCTGCTAGCTTTCAGCTGGTGTAGCCAAAATACAGCCAATGTACTGCCATCTGAATAACTTATATATATGTATATTTCCTGTGCTCATTTCATAAATCAAAATATGCTGGCTAAAGTGACACCGATGACTGGAAAAGCCCAAATAGAGTTCGCCATTCATTGTTCCCAGCATAAGCAAAAGAGTTGTTGGAAACTCCTGGAAAAAGTTCTAAAGTCGGAAGTCACTGCGAACAGAGAAAAAAAAGGCTAAAATATGGCTTTCTGAGATTGGCTTTGTTCAGCTCATGCA
>JAWCTZ010001329.1:0-20532 GCA_036850595.1 Rhyacichthys aspro | reverse complement strand
CTTATTTTAATCAGTGCAGCTCCATGTCCACTGGTTCTACTCTGCAGTTTTTCCTCTCCCCATATTATTTCTCCACATGCCTCCTGAGAACGTCATTAGCCCCATCATCGAGAGCCTGTTAACCTGGAACAGACCTGGCCGCGCTGCCTGGGCTCACGCCGCAATATGCTCCTTGTTATTCCAGGATCATTGACGCTAAAGCCCTGGCAATCAAGTCAGTTTTGTTGAAGCTCATTGGCTCGGTGGGAACTCATCTAAGGCGCAATCGGAATGAGAACGGTGCGAGCGGGTCGTTAGGTAGAAATCTGTTGATAATGGTGCATGTTAGATTAGAGCCTTACAAACCAAGGCTAAGTATTCCAGAATGTGTGTAAAGCCATTTTGCACAACGGTTACGGCAGATAAGAAACTTTGCGGAGGTGTGAAGTATGGAGATGAATAGCACCCTTATTAACCGATGCAGAAGAGCTGCAGTACGTAGTAGCTGTAACATGAAAGAGTCATGTATATCGAGGACGTATAAACAGATGGTGATAAAAGAATGGCATGTTATTAAACAGTAGAATTAATTCGGTTAGTAATGCAGGTTTTGTCGCCCTCATCTACGATTGTTCACGACAGCGGCTAATACTTCGGAGCATTAAATGAGGCATCTTCACAATTGGGGATTACTTGTCAGCGATGTCTCAGCATTACAGGAGCGTGATGCAACATGTGCGACGGGCGACGAGAATGGTAACAGCTGAACAGCGGAGGAAACAACTGCAGCCTCGATAGACTCAGCATGAAACAATGCGGTGTTAATGACACAGTAACTTGGATGTGGACATATAGTTAAATGCTTTTAAGGCTCAAAGGCAAGTTACAAAAACATTAGACGATTATACGTTTCTCCACTGCCTTTGGGCCTGATCATTTTCAATAGAGATACGTAGTAATCTGCAGTAACAATACCAGCTGAACTCAGTGTTTTAAATCTACATGAAACATTGGGCCTCATTTACAAAGCTTCTTACACGGAAATTTCTTCTTTTTGGCATTCATCAATGTTTTCTTAACTGAAAAAGTTCTTCTGGAAGAAAATCTCAAGAACAGTATGAAGCACTCTTACACATGCCGCAGACCTGAAAATAACAGTCTTTTGTAATATTATCAGACTTACAGAGCAACAAAATATTAAAATTAAAACATGATTGTAAGCTACACAATTTTACAAATTATTTAAAAAAATAGTACGTAACAATAATAAATGATGGACAGTGCATAAGTAGCTCCTCTGTATAGTCTCTTTTGTATGGTCTTGTCTGGACTATATATATACCCACCCAGTTGGTTAGGGGTGCACCCAGTGTATTGTACAAATGTCTGTTAATTTGTCACTCATGTATTTGGTAAATGGTCCAGAGATAATGTACTATTTTCTAAAGCAGACTATGCCATTGCCAAATACCTCTTAATCAGATTTGATCTTCCACAATGTGTCCCAAAAGTCATACCAGAAACGTGCCAACTTTGTGCAGATCCACCTCAAAACCACATCTAAAACAGGTATTAGACAATTCATACTTGGACGTATTGCTTTTCTCTGGAGATTAGTATAGTTCATTAAGAAAGTGAAGGTAAATAAGCCTGTATTGTTGATTAATAGTAGAAAATCTTGCCGATTTGCTCTTCAATTCTTGTGTTTAAATCTGACTCCCACCTCTGTCTAGACTTATAAAGAAATGGCTTAGGACATTCCCTTATCTACAAAGAACATACCTTAGAATTAATTTTAAATGCTTCTCTGTCATGTAACAACTTGTCTGCCTCTGTGAGCTTCAGCAGAGTCACAATGTGATCCTTCTAAGAAATGACTGAAATTGGAAATAAAAGAAAATCTTTTTGGGCAGATTGTATGAAGTTGTAAGTTGTTCAAACATCATACAAAATCAATTCTTAAAGCAGTCCTAGTAAAGTAAAGTGTTAGATTCTAATGCCAAGTTTGCAGGAACAGGTTTTGGTGACAGTGCTTTCTTTTGACCAATAGACACCATGGTTCAATGATGTGCATTAAAATCATTTTTGGACAAGGTTTTAGGATTTCATTTATGCACAAAATCTTAAAATACACTCATGTCTTACTTTTAGCTTTGTATCACAACTTCCAATCATGAATATGTACAATTTAGTCTGATTTTGAGCCCATCCAGAGGGACCCCACATGTGTGTCCATCCCAGTGCTGCCTCAGAAAAGGAGAGGGCCATCCTTGAGAAGCTGGCGTCACACAGCTGCCATAGCCCCCCCCCAACAAAGCTTGTTGAGGAAAGACACATTGTCAGTGTGCATTAATCACCAGCCCACCATCGGAAACGGATTCCCCTCATAAGCAATTTGACTCATTAGACTTCCAGTGCTGATGTGCTGATTGGAGTTCTGCTGAGGCCACTCGGCTTTGAGGGGAGTCGGGGGGAGGGGGGCTGACACATTTACAGTGACGTGAGAGCTGAGTTGTTGATTAATGTGCATTGTTCCTGTCACATAAACCAAATAAATAAATATCAAACCAAAGCTGGGGGGAGAGGCTCATTAACAAAGCTGGAAATGAAAGTTCCATTTAGTTAAAGAGTGAGTGTGGAGATGACAGTCTGTACACACAGCCGTGGTCGACCGTCGTGGTGAAAGTGGAGGCCAGGCACTAAGCAGTTGGTATACTTTTTTATATTCAGGATTTTCTATTGTTGCTGTACACTTAAACCAATAAAGCTCCAGGTCGTGACATCACACAAATTCATGACATTTAAACCACAAATTCAGCAGTTTCTGACTTGTTTGCAGGTAAGTACATGCATCTCTATTGAAAATGATCAGTACAGAAGCAGTGAAACTTAACGATCAGTGTTAATGTTTTGTTTGTGTTTTGTTTGCTTTAGCCTCTTATAAACCCCAAAGAATTTATATAAACACATAACACTTCATTTGTTAGAACTTGCCAAATGGAGTAATCATTGCTGCTGGAATCTTTGCACTGTTACTATTTTACAAATTCTTTATTGTCTGCTCCATTCTGTCATTCCCACTCACTTATGTTCTCTACCCACTCACTGACAGCACACTTGCAATCAGTGGGCTCCCATTTGTCAAAACCATCTTCATCATCAGGAATTTGCTGTTTTTGGTGGCTAACGCCCTTTCGTCCATTGAAAATGTATTGCTGTGCGGTTGCCAAATTGCACACGCTGCTCATGTTGTTAAAGGGTCTATTAAACACTGATCTTTTTTATCGTTGGTCAGCCTTCATTTTGACTGACCTGTCACTGACCCCTGATTTTGATTGACTCTTATCGACCGAGGCACAAAGCAGCTGGTCGGGGCTGTTTGAAACCTCCCTTAAAGCCACTCTTTACGTCTTGTGGCATAGACAAAACATCCATGGGAGGAGCTGTGCTGGTGTGGCAGTCCCTCTGAAGTCCACCACTGTGATAAGTAGCCTTCCTGGTTCCCCCACATGACGCAACCGGCGCTCAAAAGCCCTCAGGCTGTCATTATTTCCAAAACAATCCGTTACGTTCCGGTTCAAGCAGAGGATCAAATAAATACCTTTTACACAACACTTGGAGCCAGTGATGCATGATGATAACAACAGTCGATAAGAGCCCATCCCTGTTTAGCTCATATTTAGGACGGGCTGTTTATATTGATCTTCATATCCCATTCACAAACAGCCCTGTTTACATAAATAAACAAGGTTCTGTTTGCTGCTATGGAAACAGAGTTTACACAGAGCACAAAATCAGTGCTTAATGGAGTCAGATGTTTACACGGCTCAGGCTGTTGGCTAATAATGGCATATCTCAGCTGTCATATTCTGCTTTCTCATAACTGGGATATGTGTTTATCCAGACTATTGGGAGCAGGAGATGGTGTTTACATGATACATCTCTTGAAAGTAATACTTGAGCTAGAAGAGGAATTTGAGAATATTACATGAAGTGTAATACTCAGGCAGAACAAAAAAGAAGAAAACTGATTACATTGTTTTAGTTCATGTTAAAATGTTTTACAATTATTTTTTTTATTTTATTACAGGACTGCAGAAAATATGAAAAAACACACTAAAGAAAAAAAGCCAAAATTTCAATAAATAAATAAATGAATATTTAAATAATAAAAAATAGGGCAGCTCAGCAGTTTTTCCACATATATGTACACATTTCCAGTTCAAAGCTGTTGAAAATCCTACATATTGTGTTATCACAATATTCTTATACAATACAACCTTAAACGCTACATTCTGAAATAAAATTCTATTTTATTCTGTTCTGGAATACTGGTAGAAAAGTAATTTTACATTTACAAGAATCTGACATTATGGTTCTTTCTTCTTGTTTTATTTTAATGGTTACATTTTTTATTTTAATTTAAGTTACATGTTGTATCCAGATGACACAGGTATTTACTCTGGTATTTGCTATTTCCTCAATTTAATGTGAATGTTACAGAATTTTTGTAACACTGTATTTCACAAAGAATATCTCAATATAACTTATACTGTGTACATATAGTCATTGAATTGTTATGATTTTCTACATGTTAGGCATTCTTTTGCATGTTATTTGGCCAATGGAGTAAACCCAAAGTAGAAGAACTATATAAAACCCCATTAATTATCTGTTTTCCACTTGCAAGCTAGCAAATCATCCAACTTTTTCATATTTGCTGGTGGAATTGTTCGCTTACTTTTCAAGATTTGGCAAACTCTATACATTACCCTATTTTGTGGCTTCTAGCTGCAGTTCCAGCTTCTGCGGTCTAGTGAACAGACTGTGCCTATTGTCTAAAACTGTGCCAAGTAAGCGACATGTTTTGGTTTGATCCCATCCTCTCCATCCTGTGGCCTAGGCCCCACTGCGAGCCCCTGACCACTTATTAGGTCATTAGTAGAGTTTAGGAAGCGCCAAACATCCGAGTCCGTCTGAACTTTTTCTGTGGAGTGGAGCCAACCGCTGTGATTTAATAAATGGTGACAAACATAAGCCAGCTCTCACATCACAGAACTAGAACATTACATAGTTCCAAGCTGAGTAGCACTGTTGTGTTTCCATACTATTTAATATCCACTCATTCTGTTCAAGTATCCAAGTATTATCCAAATTCTTTTTCTGTACTAAACTCTCTGTGGATTTGTGCTTGATTTTCCTTTTCCAAACTGCCTCTGAATACAAATGGACAGACATAACCATTCAGAGAACAGTGCACAATACCAATAGTCTAAATAGCATGGTGACATAATAAAAATTAGACAAATTTTTTTTGTCTGAATGAATTTGTGGCTGAGTTAACTTCCACTTAAAATCAAACAACTGATTTTGCCTTTAGCTTGGATTTCTGGTTTCCTGCCAGAGCTAGCAGTTGTTTCCTTGTATTAACAATCCACATTTCTTCTCATAAAGTCTCCATGTGCCATTACTCAGGCTAGAAATCAACATGGAGTGAATAAAAGGTGAAATTACTGTGAAGGGAATGGTACCAGACCCATTTCTCTTTGTGAAGTGAACTGGTTACCTCATTTGTTCCTTCATTGGTAGGGGTCATGGGTGACTGGAGACTATCCCAGCAGCATAGGGAGTGGTGGTGTATCACTTTTCCGCAAACAACTGGTACAACTAATATCAACTTTTAAAAAAACACACATACATTTTGCAAGATCCTATCGGTACATCCTACTCTGGCATATTGTGCATAAACCATCATATGACTAGGTTGCAATTTAACACAAATACATGGATGCATACGTTAATATAAAAACTAGAATTATAAATATTACATGCCATCACTTCAAACAGTCGTCACATGGAGCGAGTCCAGCTAAACGCCCACTGGAGGTTGCGTGTGTTTATGTCTGAATAAGCGTGTACGGCTCATCTGTCACGCTGATGTCCCCTCTTCACTTTGATCACGCGCCGCCATCTTTGACACGTGATTGTTCTCATCGGTCCCTGAATATGTACACAGTCACGGCGTGCACTAATTAGCTGTTATTTTGTCAGGTGAACGATGGGTACCAGTACTCTCTCTGTCACTTTCTTCAAGAGAACATCGGGTATAGGAGTCTATTCTCAGTCCTGTGGCGTATCATGGTGATGTATACTGCAGGAGGTGTTTGTGTTGTGAGATATTATTGGAAAACAAAGTAATGCATTTACTTTTACAATCTTATCCTCTTCATGCCTCCTAATAATGATCTGGAAAAAAATGGCTGCTTGGTTCACTTGGTACACTAAACCAAACATGTCCAAAGTCAGGTCCAGGGGCCAATCATGGCACACGGTGAGATTTTATGCGGCCCTCAGCTTCAGAGATAAAATGTACTGTTTATGGCCCGAACAGCATCCATCTAAAACCTGTTCAAATCCATCTAAAACCTGTTCAGATCTCAGTAAAACCTGCTCAAAGCCATCTAAAACCTGTTCAAATCCATCTAAAACCTGTTCAAATCCATCTAAAACGTGTTCAGATCTCAGTAAAACCTGCTCAAAGCCATCTAAAACCTGTTCAGATCCAACTAAAGCCTGTTCAAATCCATCTAAAACCTGTTTAAATCCATCTAAAACTTGTTCAGATCTCACTAAAACCTGCTCAAATCCATCTAAAACCTGTTCAAATCCATCTAAAACCTGTTCAGATCTCAGTAAAACCTGCTCAAAGCCATCTAAAACCTGTTCACATCCAACTAAACCCTGTTCAAATCCATCTAAAACCTGCTTAAATCCATCTAAAACCTGTTAAAATCCATCTTAAACCTTTCAATTTTGACTACAACCTTTTTAAATATGACTACTGTTCAAATCTGACTAAACCCTGCTCAAATCCATCTAAAACCTGTTCAAATTAATCCAAAACCTGTGCAAATCTGGCTAAAACCTATTTAAATCAGACTAAAACCTGTGTTTATGGAATAGGAATAAAATCAGAAGAGACTATTGACCGTTGGAAATGTCCTTTCACCAAATGTGGCCCTCGCAAAAAGTCATCAGTAATGTGAAATAATTATAGTTATAGTAATTTATTTGAGGGAGGAAAACTTTTTGGAGGAAAAAGAAGCTTCACGAGTACGGTTCCTAAAACATTTAATAAGTAATTGTCCTTTTATATGAGAACAGAATTTTAATGTCTCTGCAGTTCATTTACACAATAGTGGTATTTTCAGTCTTTGAAAGCACAAACTTTTGAAAACAGCAACTTTTGCATCTATTATACTGAAAGTGACAGAGCAGGGCCTATCATATGCAGTAAAAGTAAAGTACAAAAGTAAAATAAATGCAGCAAAAGTAAAGTACAGAGAGAAAGTAGAGTAAAATAACTCTGGAGTGACACAGTTTTTAAAGGCATACAACCAATCAGGGAAATAAAGCATTGAATTAAGAATAATGGGTTATGACTGGTCAGGTCAAGTCTGCATGGTTAGGCTATGAAAAATCTTTTCTGGGCTGCATGGGATTTTCTCACTGCAGTACCGCAAGTGTCCACTGGTGGGATCAACAACAGCATAGAGGGGGCGGGACTACATTCAGATCTTATATTATACATTCATGGTTTTACCTCTTTTGAAGATGGTGCTAGAGACAAGAAGTGTGGAGCCAGAAAAACCCCACATGACTCCTGTCCACTGGCTCTCTGTTTGGTTTCTGTTTTTCTTCTCAAATAATTCATGGACTATTACTGGTCACTATATTTATTTATAAAAAAAAACAAATGTGCACTTTGACACAAAACAATTGGAAAGAATCTAAAAAACACATAAACCAAAGAAAAAAAGGAGTATGATAAAAACAGCTCATATTTGATACATGTGCCTATTAATAGCATACAGTGTATTAGCATTATAATACAAAATAACCACATGATCATATGTTGGTGTATTTCTCAAGGCAATAGGAACATGTTGGTTAAACCTCTGTCTACTGTCCTCAGCTGGTCTCACAGACTCCTCCGTCGGTGCTGAAGCCCAGGAGCAGGCGTTTTACAGTTCAATCAGGAATTCTAATAAACTGACCTGTACTTTAATGACTAATTCATTGTCTCCTTTACTACCTCCATGGGTATAAAGCCCATTAATGACTCGAGCAAGGTTAAAAACAGTACCACTGTGCTTTTCCTTCATCCATTATCAATCATCCTTTAGGTTCTTAGGAGAGCGACGGAAATTGAAGGTAAATTAGTAATCCTTTTGATGGATGATAGCATACGCCGCTATGTGCTTTAGATATAGAAGGGGGACTTTAGCCTTAAGCAGGAATAAGTAGCATTACATGAGAGCCAGCAATCACATATGTGAAGACCACTAATGCTGTATGAGAGGAGGATTATCATTAAGGACAACAAAGAACAAAGAGGAAATGTCAGGGTGTTTTATTGCCTTTGTGGCCATTGCATACATTTACAGTTCAACACATCGTTTATGAAAAGGAAAAAGAGAGGCATTGTGGGAAAGGGACCGAAGGCCACAAAAAAGGTATGACTTCAGACATTTACAGTGCTCGCTTTTTGATCCGTAAGTGTACTTGTTAGAATTTCCTGGCTGTGATTAAATCTTTTGTCCCAATAAACATGATGCTAAATCAGATAGTTTGTAATAAAACGTTTACATTATTTTTGTCATATCTCCAAGAGCTTATTATGCTCCATTTGTCATCAAATCACCATAGGACCTCCAAGGTTATGATGTAGTGCATAATACACATTATGGACAAATGACATAATGATTCAAGGTATGGTTAAAGGAAGAAAGAAAGAATAAAAGGAAGAAAGACAGAAATAGAGAGAGTAAGTAAGTAAGTAAGTAAGTATGTCTGGCCTAAGAATCCTCAAAATCTCAAAAGATTTGCTCAAAAGGCAATTTTCAACAATTTTTTTGTTGCCAGGATATTCTTCAATGCCCAATATTGTCTTTACTTATGCAATTTTTTTTTTTATTAGGCCTGAGCTCCTCATCAAGAGGCAAGGAGCACATGCTTGACTGACTGTCAACATTCAAATAAGCAGTTGTATATGAGCTGTTTATGGTGTCTGGGAAAAACCACATTTTAAACAAAAAAACAAACAAAAAGTCCCAAACAATTGAATGTCCCTCTATAAGGACACTACATAGAGCTTACTTATAGTGTGTATTATGGGCAGTGTATGTTCAGCACAATGGCCTTTCCAAAAAAAACATTTATCTAGAAAAAAATTATAAAAACTGTAAGAAAGCTACACAGGCATTTCTTAGTACAAGAAAAAACCTCTGTACTGTGTTCTGAAAAAAATCACTGTACACGCTGCTGATACTGCAGACACTGCTTATGATTGTGTCAGTACTCTACTAAAGCTAATATACAAATGTAATGCAAGCACCACATTCAACCTAAGTAAAAAATCCAAGCATTTGACTTAAAATATTTGTCATTCAGATAGCAAGAGACCATTTCAGTTTACTGTACTTCACAGTTCTCCTACAACAAAGGGGTTTCAGATGGAAGCGCTGAGGAAAAGGGAAAACTCCGCTGTAGTTTGGAGAATAGAGCCTCTGAAATTCCACGTGAGTTATAAAAGTTCTTTGACAGCTTCTTTACTTTTTCCTCCACACTTTTTTGTTGTTGCTCCGAAATCCCACAGAAGAGGAACGAAATGGAAAAAAAAAAACAAAACAAAACAAAGCAGCGGAGGCAAAGGGGAATGCCGAGGGAAAGTGAATAGCAGGTAGAAGGCTATGTCTCTTTGTTTACCGTTCTATATTCCCTTCACACTTACAGTACGTTCGGCTGCATCTCTGGGCTCTTCCCCATCTTTGGCCCAGTCGTTTCTGACAATGTTAATGATTTAGCAGCGAGCGCTCCACCGTCGGATGATTTGTGACATGCGGGAAAGCTGGGGACGGCGGGCTTTCTGCGGGGAGTGTTTGGGATCCGGGGATGCCTTGAAGATGGTGATTCATTATATTTAAGACAAGTGTGACATCCTACTTCAAGGAAACGGTGCACATATGTATGGAGGAGGAGGAAAAGGGGGAGATTTTTTTTTTTTTGGGGTGGCCGAAAGCTGGGAGGGGGGAGGTAAGTACAAAGGAATGCCTGGCTGTTTTTGGAGATGACATCGGAATAGGAGGCAGGCATATGGAGACGGCAGACTGGAAAATAATGGGTAATGGAGGAATTTAGCCCGGGGCTATGTGCCTGCTTTGCCTACTTCTGTATAACTAGTATATTTATAATTCAAATACATACCTTTAATAATTAACAACCAGTGAATATTAAAGGAGAATGCAGGAGATCTTTCCTACACACGGAGCGAGGTGAAAAATACGGTTCCATTTCAAATTTGACAACGGCACGGAAACAAAGAGCAGAGAGGCTCAAAAACAGGAAGTGGGATGCAGTTTTTGACCGGTTTGACTTGGGGTTCAGGCTGTCAACAAAAAAACATACAGACTGTAACCTGCAATAGGGGGAAAACGCTAATGTCGGGTAAATCAATGCGTGGGCTGGCTCGGAGAGTAATAGGATTAGAAATGTGTGAGGAAATGTATTAGTTACAGGCTACATCCACACTAATGCGTTTTCATTTTAAAACAGTATCATAGATTGACGATGAACTTGAAATGTTATCATTAGCAGTGAAGAAATAAGAACAATATGGTCTAATGGGACTGAACGTAGACACTTTTCTTGTTGGAATGTACACAGATATCAAGGCCATTTTGAGGCTTGAAAAAGACACTGTGCACATCTATTTACAAATTATACAACAGTTTCATTTTGTTTTGGCTTTAAATGCATCCATCTTTTTTTTTTTTTTGCTTATCCACGAGGGCAGCAGTCTAAGCTGAGACGCCCAGACTTCCTCTCCCCAGACACTTCCTCCAGCTATTCTGGGGAAATACCCAGGCGTTCTCAGGTTGGCCGAAAAACTTTTTTTTTTGTCTAGTTTTTGAGTTAACATGTTGCCTGCCTTTTCAGCTTGACATCACATGCATCATCAACATTGCGGAAGTCTCTTATTATTTAGTTGTGTGTATGTTTTTATCGCTTAACTGTCGGGGATATTATATAAAGCTAGTATTTATTAGCATTCAACTTTTAACTGAAAAGAAAGGTAACATTTAATCTGATCTCTATAGTCTATAGACTGAATTTAAGTGTTTGCCAAGAATTCTGCATCATTTTCCTTTGGGTGCTTTGGATCCTGATCATCAAGTCGCCATTTTGTTTTGTTTTGTTCACAATGCATTTCAATCAAGTTTTTCTAAAAATCTTTTACTTTTAGATCTGATAATGTCACACTGCAAAACTGAAAAGTGAAATAAAAATCACTATAAATATAGCAGTGTTACAAATCATACATTTTAATCACATTTATTAGTTATCAACCCTAAACCAAAACTTTGCTGAGGTAAAATTAAAAAGAAAAAGAAAGCCTTTTCATAATTTTGCTACACACACTTCCAACATTATCTCCATTTAAGGCCATGCGCTCAGCAATAAGACGGATTTAAAGAGGTTGTGTGGGTTCAGTCAGTACAGTCCGCTCATTGTCCCATGAATCATTCCACGATACGTTCCTTGGAAACTCCGGCGTTCACCTACACAAGCAAACGTCTGGCTGATTTTCTTGGAGCGCCTCTGTGTTTGATTGTTGTCGGAGCGGCTGTCAGCCCCTTCTCCTCCACAGTCAATGACGGTACAGCACCGATCTGCTGACACCCTTTTGTCTGGCCTGAATGCAAAATGACACTGAGGCTCATAGGCGTCACGTGCACTGACACCGGGGCTAATGATCGGCCTGCGCTGAACGCACGGTTTTGTAAAATAACGCGGTTGCACACACTTTAGAGATGAGATCAGTCTTAGTGAAACCACATTTGGAAGTGCGTTATGATTTTGTTCAGTATGGTAGCTACAGTATGGTGAGTGGAAGGGATACAAAAGGGTGGAGCTGAACAAAGTGCAAGGAAAGCCAAACTGTGCAACACAAATAAAGTTCAAGCATGTACATTGTATGAAGTTACAGTATTTTGTCGGCTAAAACGTTTCATTACGCAACATCAGACCCACATTTAGGAGCCACGTTGAGAGATTTTGAAAGTTTGCTTTGAATAATATCATATCTCATGAAGGAAAACAACAGAAATGGCACTTGTATGTCGCTTTCATGTAGAAAATACTGCTCTTTCACACATCATACTGGAGAAATTCTCTCTTTTGGCGTTTCCTGTATCAAACTGTGCCGTTCTGACCTGACCAGTACTGCACCATTAGTGGAAACATGCCTTATGTTAACTTTTGAAAGGTCCATTTATCAATCGGGATAAAATATAACACAGAAATGCATGTTTGGAGTTTCTCTGACTAACTCTTGACAGCACAACATACTATATGCCCATCCTGATGTTTCCAGTCAATCAAGATTAATGTTAAAAAAAAAAAATCAAACTTTTCTTTGATTTTGTTGGTTATTGTTTTTCTATTTAAATAGCTACATTACTATATACAACTGTCCTGGACACATCTATAGTCTGTCCTAGGAAGGGATCCCTACTTTTGTTGTTCTCCCTCTGAGGTTTCTTTTTTTTTTTTTTTTCTTGTTTTGCCACAAGGCCTACACTGCAGTGAAGATGCAAGAATGGCTGCTCCAAACCCGATCGTCCTGAACTACACCATACTATTCTGCTTGCTGGAAATGGTCCTTTTAAGCGTTCAGTTTCATTACATTTATGCGGAATGCCTTTTAAAAATAAAATATCCCAAAGGACAGTGTGTTTTGTAGTCGCTACACGAGCGGCACAAAAAGCTCTCATCGCCTGTGTCAACCGATGTTATGCAAACAGCGCAGTTCAAGACGAACCCGGGAACATTAGCATTTTGTGGCTCTGCGCCGTGTTCCGCTTTTGTGCCGGCCCTACTTCTGGTGTGCGTGCTCTTTGATGTCGCTCATGCATATTGACGAGCCACTGAAGAAGCCAGCCATGTTAACTAAAGCGTGAGCTCAATTTGTGCATCCCGCTTAAAAACGCTGCATTAGTTTGTCCCATTTATACTTCCAGGGTTAATTAGCGAGTGAGAAATTGGACAATTAGTTCATCCATGCTAATTGATTATAATATTACAACTATGTGATGATAGGATGAGCATAGACTCCTCGTTCCATATTCCTCTAAGGGATGTGATAATATATACAATGCTTGTGCTTAATGAGGGCTTTAAAAGACCAAATCAGCGAGGGAAATTGTTAATTCAATTCCGCTCACATGGTGCTGACTTTTGCAGGGAACAATTATTTGACGTGAACGGCAGAGATTCAGAGTCTTGCAGAGTGTCAGTGTCCCTTTGCATTTTGACTCATGTTGAGACAAATGACGGAGATCAGTGGTTCACTTCTGTCAACGACGACAAAAGGAGTCGATCTCTCAAAGTCGTTATCTGGGTCATTTATCTTCTGATCATAATGAAAAGAGCCTTCTTTTCTGCTATTCCATATGTGCGGTTTTCTGAAAAGCAAAAGGCTTTAATTAAGGGAGAAATAAAAAGGAATAAAGGAGTCTTTGATGAATCCCCATTATTTAATATTTGTTTTACGCGTAAATATTCAGTAATTTTTGACAGTTGTGGAACCAAAGATGGGCTGCGACAAATATCTGACGTTCAGAAATTTAGGACAATGTTAAAGAATCCCTCTATGACCTGTTTGAATTAAGTGTTGTTTAATATCTATTACCAGACAGGGCCGTAACCTGAGTTTAGAGATGAGTGAGGTCATATTTGATATCAACCAGGTGTTATATGATGTATTGTGTTAAAGACATTCTAAAGAAAGCAGGATCCATTTACATCCAGTTACACCTTCACTAAATGCACCACAAACTGTTAAGGAATAGGTTTAAGACACATGGGGCTATCTATATACAGACTCATTTTGCAGTAATTTGCATGTGTTCATACAGTATTTTTCTCATGTTCATTCCTGCAGTCATAATGGATTCTTATGGTGGGTTTTTAAAATGTTTAGAATCTCTTCACCCTTGGGAAGTACAGTTAAAAAGATGAAGAAAAAAAATGTTATGTTTCATGTTAGTGTTTATGTTTATCTCTTTGCAAAGGAACACATGCAGTCAGCCATGATGAGGCCCTCCTCTGTTTGGGCCCATTGACAATTAAATGTTGTTTATGTTTATCAGAAGTTACTTGGACTTGGTGTAGTTTAAAAAAAAATCTACAAAGATCTTTTTATTTTGCAACTGATCCTATTCATTCATTTCCAATCTACTCTCTAAAGCAGTGATGAGGCCTGCAGACTTCTGCATCATGTTTTTGCACATTTCAAATGTTAACAACAACATACTACTGGTTGAGATTTGCTCTTTTGTTCATGTCTGTTTTCTCATTTTCCTATATTTACAAATATATTAGTCAGACATCTGTGTATTCTTGGATTGTTTCATGGTCCATTAAGATGTCAGGACTAGTGTGTAGTGTGATTAGATGTGTAATTATGTGACTTTCCATTTTCATTTATAGGAATACAACCCATTTGAACGCCACTCTCTAATGCTAATGCTAAGGCCTGCAGATGTGCGCAACATTTTTAAAACAGTAAGATTTGGCTAATTTAACAATGACAACTTATTACATATAACAAATGATTCTACTTTTTTAAGTCATATATTCCATATGTACCATATTTATTGTATTGAAAATGTCAGCTAAACGTTCTTCAGACATTCATATTTATAGTTTTAAAAATATAGTTACAGTAGTGTAGTGTGTAGTGTAGTAAATATCTACAAAAGTCACTTTTCAGGTACCCATAATGGTTGACACTTTTCTTTTTGTGTTTTTCTCATGTTTTCAAATTATCACAGCTATATTATCACAAAGCTAAGCTACATACTTTGGCCAAAGAAGTAAAAGAGTATGAATGAAAACACTACTTCTTAAATATGTGAGGTTACTGTCTAAAACTAAGGCGTCACTGCAGAAGTTACAGCCCCTCTCCTCAGGTGTCACTGTGAGGTGTGGACCCTCACTCCGGCTCCATCACCCACTGACAGTCTGTCACGAGACGACGAACGCTGGGAGATCTGCACCAACGTGAACCGACGGATCTCGACTGGAAACTTCGATGAGGTGCGCTCACGGAAACTTTCACTTCTCCAATAAATATAAATATGAAATAGCTCCTACATTCAATTCATTCAACATTTACTGTGCTTCTGACACCTCGGGTTTGGTCTGGAATACATTTGAGTGTCAAATGTCGCTCCTTAAATTCAGTTTTGTCATGCCATTTGGTGCAAACTTTTAGATGTCGTGAGTGACCGTTAGACTTTATTTTCTGCAGCAAAAATCAAATATGTTATGAGGGTTTGCATGCAACAATAATGACACTCATGCATTAAATGTACACATTCCGAAACATTGCCCTTGGTCTGTTTGAGAACTGGTTTATAACTCCATAGACATCTCTATTCAACGCTATTTTTCACAGCTCTTGGAGACACATTTTGTACAAAACACCTCCGCATGTTCATCCTCGGGTGCTGCAAACATAAAATCAGATTCATGAGTTAAACGCCCAAGTATTACACTTCTTTACCGTGCTTAATATTTAATAGGCCAGCCCATCAGCCTATGAATATTTACATGCAAAGTGTCCCAGGGAGCTTTCCATATGCCAGAGGGAGCGACGCATGTGTGTTTATAGCATTAACCGCTCAAACATCGTCGCCGGGCCCCATTTCGCCTGCAACCACGAATAGCACGCACTAAAGCATTGCAAGCATTTTATTTGTTGTTGCACAATGTAACCTATTCAACTTCCATTTAGACGTGGCAAGTCAAATTACAGGTACTCTCTGCGCGCCGGTGTGAAATCCCAGGACGCCGCTTGTCTCCTGCTGAATGTCGAGTGAAGGCAGCAGAAATGAGCTCCGGCTGCTGTTGTTTCCAAAGCCGTGACATTCCTCATCGAGATCACCTTCCACTTAACCGTGTCACCGTGTCAGAGGTCTTGTTGTCGGCTGTGTTCAAACAGAGGTGTCATTCGGAGTTATATTAAACAATCAGACACGAACAGAGATGGTTTGGTGGCTTTTTATTTAGAACATGCCAGAAATAAGCACAAAAATACAAATATATACTAAATAATTATATAAACACATATCTTTACGGTACAAGTGCATGTAATGTCCACATTATATTAATGTTAGAAGAAACGTGACAGTTTTGAAAGTGCTGTAAACATTTTTTTTTTGTCTTCACTCAAAAATTGGGAAAAACACTCTACTGTACTGTTATGATTTCTAATTAATAATAATTTCTTCTGTTGTGGACAGACATTGTTTTATTAAACAACATAGTTTTGAAACTGATATTGAAAAAATATTAGTGTGGATGAGTGAAAAGAAACCTAAACTCCAGGGTTTTGTTGTAGTGTGGACGCAAAAAAGTCAAGATGTTTGGAAACAATTGGCTGTCTTCTTCGGAAAAATGAAAATATAAAATAAAAATCAAGTCATGTGAGTAAAAAAAGTAAAAAGTATTGTCATAATGTGTTAAACAATTGTGTAAATGGATATTGTTTTCCTTCTACAACAATATTTTGACATGGAAAGATATCAGTGTGGACGAGCCCTAACAATTTGCTGTTTATTATAGCCAAACCTACTTTTGCCAAGCTAATTGTAAAAGCTAACTGTAACGTAGCAGACTATGTGTCTTCTAATATCTAATCTACAAACCCCTTTATATTGGGATTTGAAATTTTAACATGAAATCTTTGGGGTCAAATCAATCATAGATATTTTTCTCTTTCTTAAGGCCTTTATTTATATATATATGTTATCAGTCATAGTAGCATAGCACTTTCAATTTTGATGCCACAGCTCCATTTTTCCATATTTGCTGTTTCTATTTTTATTATTGCAATAACGCTATACAGTTCTGTCTAACTCTAACACTTGTCAATAGACATTAAAAACTTCACAAATCAGATTGTTGTGCTCTCGTACTGCAGCGCTGATGATCCGTTTTTTAGAGGATTCTGGTATTAAGCCATGTAGACTGAAGATATGTGTAAACAGTGGTAGAAATTATGTCTTTATAAAGATATCCATGTGTAGTCTAGTCAAGGCCTTAACTCTAAGTTCTACAATCGTCTAAGTGTGACTTGTATTATAAATCTAAAGTAACATATGAACCAAGTTTAAAAGAAGCGCACATGCTTCTACAATATTTCATATTTGACTAACCCTTTCCAGAAAGAATTATGTATAGGATCTGCAAAATATTCCTCCTCTTGCATCAGTCCAAAATGCTGCCATTGAAGAAGTGAGTCATAAAATCATCAAATAAATACCACATTTCCGTATGTCTGCATTAAACAAGGCCTCTTTT
This sequence comes from Rhyacichthys aspro, assembly GCA_036850595.1. Taxonomy (NCBI): domain Eukaryota; kingdom Metazoa; phylum Chordata; class Actinopteri; order Gobiiformes; family Rhyacichthyidae; genus Rhyacichthys; species Rhyacichthys aspro. The sequence continues at coordinate 3,123 of JAWCTZ010001329.1, read as the reverse complement.
CATTTGCAGTGAGTTATTAATCACTTCAGTAGTATATTCATTAATATCTCTTTGGCTTCGATCAACTCTGGAATAATTTGCCACGCTTCTTTTCTGCCCGTCTTCTGTGATTCCGATTCGAAGCCTACAAATAAACACCATAAAGCCCATCGTAAACGTGCGTCTGTCTCGACCTTTGACCTGTGATGAGGACACACACGAGGCTACAGTAAACGCCGCTTGTTAAAGCTCCACCTCGGCCCGCTGTAAAGGGCTACGGCGAGCTAATAACGGACAAGTGGGATGTGTAATGTAATACAAAGGGAACGGGAGCGTGTGTTTGGCTCCGGTGTATGTACTGTACTGTATCGGGGGGGAGGGGGGTGTTGGGTTGGAAGGGGCTCTCAGATCTCCTGCACGTCTCCTGTGTGGATAAGTATAGTGGCTGTGAAGGCAACGGCGCTTGATATTTCACTCCTCATTTGAATCAGTGGCCGCTTTAGCTGACAATGCCAGGTAATTACAGTAGGTTCCTGCTTGATCATGTGAAGAGTCGGGGAGAAGGGGAGGGGAGCGCAGTGAACTATGGAGAAGTGAAGGGAGACTAAATAAAGCCCCAACAAACCATGCATTTGTTTACCTGCATTGTCTGGTTGTCTGGAGGTTGTTGTGGGGAGTGTGTTTTTAAAGATATGTCAGTGGGACTGTCCCATGCTGGGATAAGAGTGAGCATGAGGTCAGTTAAGAATAGGAGGTAGGGAATGAAGGGTAAGCAACATACACTCTACACATGTACACGTATTAAAGGGGTGTTGCTATGGGGTAGGCAAACGTGCGTGGAAGGGGGACCCCAAAGATGGCTGATTACATTTGTTGTTATATTATTTATGAAACAAAAAACATTTGTTTGTGTATCTGTCAGTGTATTATTGTATTAAAGTATTTTTATAATGCATCCAATGGGAACAATATTAGTTCCTCTTGAATTTATAAGGTTTGAGCTGAGCAGTTCTAAAATATTGCAGTTTAAAGTTTTCATATTGTAATTAGCAACAATGGCATGTAAAACATTTTTTTGTTTGTTTGTTTGTTTGTTTGTTTGGTTTTTTTGCAGATAAAAAGTCCACAATTGCAAAACAATTTAAAAAACACATCACACAATGCTAGAAACCCAAGTTGAACAAGAAAAAAACTTGAGAATAACTCAACTAAAAATGCCAAATAATGTCAAATATAATAATATTTTTTTTTAACTCAAGGCAATACTATACAAATTTGTTCATTATTCCACTTTGTCATCATCCTCAATGGGCTATAATTTTTCTGTATAAATCCAAAAGATGGAGTAGCAATTGTGTGATAAAATGTGATAAAATGGCTTGATATGGCTTAGGTGCCCCAACCTGAGTCAGTGGGGGGCCCTGTGGTGCCTCCTGCCCCATGGCCCCTGGAGTCTTTAGAAACACCTCTGCACATGCATCAACCAGAGACAAGACAGGCTCAGAGCTGAGGCCTGCTCTAAGTGAAAGTTTATGATAGTCTAAATGAATAGCCTCGTCTCCTGGGCTCAGTCATTTTGATTAGCTCGCTCATTGTGTGTGCAGCCATTAATTAAAGCCCTCACTAATGAGAGATTGTGTACTTTAGCCCCTCCCTAAAGCAGCAGCATACAGTCATAGATTTCATGGACATAACTGGATATGAGAAAAAAAATGTATCAAGAGGAAGTGAAAAAAAAATTGAAAATACCACTTTGTCATTGTTTCATCAGATCTGGTGATTTATGAATTTAGGTTGAAGGGCTGGGGGGTGGATAGGACCTATAACCTATGATATTCCAATATCTGCAACAAAGTCAAATCATTTGGACTTTTGGTTAGTTAAGATTTAGCATTGTTGTTATTATGTTATTATGTTTTTTTTATAATGATAGGTTTGGGTGGTGGACGGGACATAAAACCCAGGACTTCTTAAGTTTACAGTTTGACTTTTGTTTAAATTAAGTTTTTGGCAAATACTAGCATTACTGGTCAAGTTTTGTGCAGGAAAGAAGTTTAGGAAACCAAAGTTCAGTTTGGTTAGGCTTTCTTTATGCTAGGTTTGGGTGGTGGATGGGACATGAAACCGACTTGAACCTCACTTGATTTGTCCAGCATTAAGTGTGTTACAGTGATTAAATTAATTGAAGATATTATGTTCAAAGTTCAAAAATTGCAGTGAGGTGTGGTTCAGGAAAGGGTCATGTGTTTTTTCATGGATTCATTTTATCAAAGCAAAATTGCCATCTTGCCTAACCATAACTACCTATAGTCAAACTGTAAATGCATTCATACATTGTATTCAAATCCCATTTTATTAAACACCTCAGCTGAACAACATTAAATATGATGATGAAATATGATTTATATTCTGTATTTAACTTTCAGATTTCATTTGGATTAAATGAAAAAAGTGAAACAGACCTGGTTTTAGACTTTTAATGAAATTATAGAAAGAAGCATTACAATAAATCCAGATGGCGAACAACACAATCAATGGTAAAAAGATTCTTTTTCACAGTAAAAAGTCTAACTACATTTCCACAGCAGCAGAACGGTGCACGTCCTGAAGCCAGAGGACAGGCTCAGCTCCTAATGGCTGGATATGAAGCTTGTCAATGCTGTTTATTGAAGAGGAGAGCGCTGTTTACACCGCAGTGTGACTAGAATATCAAAAGGCGTCAGGCCTCGTGGATGCAGCTGCGGTCACCCCAGACCCCAGAAGCCCCCGGGTTCACACTAAATCATGGGCACTTTTTAAAAACACACCAATGGAAACGGTCAAAAGCAGCCAGATCAAGTTGCACTAGGGCTTCACTGAGAATGAATAATCAAAAGAGCAGCTAAAAATAAACTTCTATTACTTCACACTTTGTAATATTCACAACTTTCTCCACACCTTTAATGACTTTGACATAAAATATGCAGCTTTTGTGCCGACAGAAGCCTTGAATCACATTCCTTAAGCATGGACATATAAGGCAGTGTGTTAAAATAACCCTAATACAATACCATTAATGTAGTACAAAGGCTTTAGTATAAAAATAAAATCCTATAGAAGACATTGTAATTTGATCCATTGAACTAGACAAGAAGCAGTTTACAG
>JAWCTZ010001328.1:0-20522 GCA_036850595.1 Rhyacichthys aspro | reverse complement strand
TTCAGCATCCACAATTTAATTCTCCTTCGAACTATTCCAATTGTTTTTCTAGTTATTGTGTGTGGATGCTGAACATTTAAACATCCACAATTAGTTCTCCTTCAAACATTCCATTTTTCTTTATTATTGTTGTGGATGCTGAGACATTCAGCACTCCACAATTAATTCTCCTTTCAACATTCCATTTTTCTTTATTAGGTGGTTGCAGTACATGCTGCAACCACCTATTGTTCTCTTTTATATTTATTATTATTATTATTATTATAGCGCACTTTTTCGGCGCGTTTCAGCTCTTCAGCCATTTATCCGATTTTCGTCATTCAAACTTTAAAACGTGTCTAAATTCTGGGACAATGGAGCTATTACTTTTGGTAATTCTGCCTTTTATAGTTTTTTAAAAATTTTGCTTTTTATGCCCTTTTTCCCAGCTATTCCTTATGGGACTTCTGCCAAATTCTGTTTTTCTGCCTTTTCTTCTGCTTCTTCTGCCCTTTACAGCTTCTGCCTAGTTTCACCTTTTCATCGTTCAAACTTAAACGAATCCCAAGAATTGGGGCTATATTCGTACCAAATAACTTTTAGTAACTTTTACTGTTTTCCGATACTGGCTGTGTAAAAAAAAATTTTCAAGATTCCAATGGCTATAATGCGTTGTCATGGTTGCTAGGGGGCGTCGCTAGAGTGTACACTCTAACTTCTGCCCTCTTCCATTTCTGCTCTTTACAGCCCCTTTAATCCCTTTTCAGTCCCACAAATTTTACTCTAGTACACAAATTATATATGAAAAGTAGAGATTTTCGTCCTCTTTCAGAAAATGTAACTGTCAGAGCTGTATCTTTTACAGAATTTGAATAAACTGCTCGGAAGTGTCAGCTTGGCCAGTCGATGTCCCCATTGACTTCCATGTTAAAGATGTCTAAACTTTTCTTCTCATACACAGAATTTTTAGGAGTTTTCGTATCGTCTGCTGAGGCTCAGTTTTCATCAAAACTACATAAATCTTATATCCACGCGTTCAGCAGAGTCTCCTGTCGCTCACAGTGTCAACGTATTTTCTCTACTGTTCATAATTTTTGAATAAGATGCATTAGTTTGAAGGCTTCACTTGAGGCCAACAAGGTGTGTTCTGTTGGTAATTAGCCTGATGATATCATCCTTTTAACAGTGACATTAATGGTTAGAACCTCTGTATTATTTAGCACAATGAATAGAGAGTTGGTCCCATTGCCAAAAGGTTAGGTGTTCAAATCCCACCCTTGACGAAAGTAAATTTTGCTTTTACTTTAAATAGAATTAGATCCAGGACAAAACCAGACCCAGCCCAGTCCAGACCCCACCAGGACAAGGACCAAGATGAGGACCAAGACCTGGACCAGGACAAGACCACAACTGAACCAGGACCAAGACCTGCACAGAGACCAGGACCAGACCAAGAATAGACCAGGACTAGACCAAAATCAGGATCAGACCAAGTCCAGGACCAAGACCAGGATTAAACTAAGACCCACCAATGATCAAGATCAGGGCCAGGCAAGGTCTAGGACCAGGACTAAGATCTGGACCATGACAGGACCAAGATCAAGACAAATCTGCAAATTTGAAGCCTGATGACATCATCCTTTTAACAGTGACATTAATAGTTAGAACCTTTGTATTATTTAGCACAATTAATAGAGAGTTGGTCCCATTGCCCAAAGGTTAGGTGTTCAAATCCCACCCTTGACGAAAGTAAATTTTGCTTTTACTTTAAATAGAATTAGATCCAGGACAAAACCAGACCCAGCCCAGTCCAGACCCCACCAGGACAAGGACCAAGATGAGGACCAAGACCTGGACCAGGACAAGACCACAACTGAACCAGGACCAAGACCTGCACAGAGACCAGGACCAGACCAAGAATAGATCAGGACTAGACCAAAATCAGGATCAGACCAAGTCCAGGACCAAGACCAGGATTAAACTAAGACCCACCAATGATCAAGATCAGGGCCAGGCAAGGTCTAGGACCAGGACTAAGGTCTGGACCATGACAGGACCAAGATCAAGACAAATCTGCAAATTTGAGTTTAATTCTGCAAATTTTAGATTTCTTCTGCAAATTCTTGCTTCTTTCTGCCAATGTTTATTCCTTCTGCAAATTGGAGTTTAATTCTACCAATATTAAATTTCTTCTGCAAATTCTTGCTTCTTTCTGCCAATATTTATTCCTTCTGCAAATCTGAGTTTAGTTCTGCCAATATTAAATTTCTTCTGCAAGTTTTAGCTTCATTCTGCCAATTTTAGATTTCTTCTGCAAATTTGAGTTGACTTCTGCTAATTTCAGCCTTCTTCTGCAATTCTTCAAACTGCAACCACCTGCAATGGCTTCTGCCATTGCAAAAAAATCTAGTTATTATTGGGGTGAGACATTATTAATCCAAATAGTTTATTCTTCCACTGTTTTTGTGGCTTTCAACTCTTCAGCCGTTCAACCGATTTCAGCCATTCAAACTTTAAAACGTGTCTAAATTCAGCGACATGGGTGCTATTACTTTTGGTATTCATATCTTTTATACTTTTTCAAATATTTTGCCTTTTATGGCCTTAAAACCCCATTCATTTCCTATGGGATTTCACCAAAATTCACGTTTTCAGCTTTTCCTTCAGCTCCTTCAGCTGTTCACTGCTTCAGCATACTTCAACATTTCAGCATCATTCAAACGTTCAACGAATCACAAGAAATTCATCTTTTCAGCTATGTTTTTACTTTTTCAATATCTTCTACCGTTTTTCTTCAGTCACAGTGTAAAGCGATCAGCACTTTTTGGATTTTACCTGCGTTAGAATGCGTTGTTATGGTCGCTATGCTTCAACTGTCAGAGTGGGTGATGTCACCCACTCTAACTTTTCAGCTTTCTTCACCATTTCATGCTTCAGCTCTTGTCGCTTCCACTAATTTCACTTCATTCAACTAATTTTATGCTTAAAATGTAGGGATTTTCGTGCTCTTTCAGAAAATGTATCTTTCAAAGCTCTGTGATTTACTACATTTGAATCAGAGCTTCAACAGTGGAGCAAAGTCACCTTACTTCTCCATTGACTCCCATTCTAATTTTGATCCAACTTTTCTCCTCAGACTCAGAGCTCTTACACATGTTTAACTTGTCACTGCTCATTCATTTTTCATCCAATTAACATAAATTTCATATCCACATGTTCAGCAGAGTCTCCTGTCGCTCACAGTTCAAAGATTTTTCAGATCTGATGTACGGTTCCTGCAATAAACTCTTGTGTTTAAAGGCATCATTTCACTCATACTTTCACTGTTTAAAGCAATGCTTTTCCAATATCCTTCTCTCAGACCAGGTCCAGACCACACCTAGAACCAGACCAGGACCAGACCAGGACCAGACTAGGTCTAGACCAGACCTAGAACCAGACCAGGTCCAGACTAGGTCTAGACCAGGTCCAGACCAGGTCCAGACCACACCTAGAACCAGACCAGGTGCAGACCAGACCTAGAACCAGACCAGGTCCAGACCACACCTAGAACCAGACCATGTCCAGACCAGGACCAGACTAGGTCTAGACCAGGTCCAGACCAGGACCAGACCTAGGACCAGACCAGGTCAGACCAGGTCCAGACCAGGTCCAGACCAGGCCTAGACCAGAGCCAGGTCCAGACCAGAACTAGTACCAGAGAAGGACCAGACCAGGACCAGAACAGGACTAGACCAGGATCAGACAAAGACTAGACCTAAAACCAGACCAGGATCAGAACCAGAAAAGACTAGACCCTAGACCCGGCCAGGACCAGACTAGAATCAAAGAGCAGTACTAGTCCAGGATAAGACCAGGACTAGACCAAGGCCAGGACAAGACCAGGCCCAGTACCTGACCGCTACTAGACCAGGATGAGACAGGAACTAGAAGAAGACTAGGACCAGACAAAGACCAAGACAAGACCAGGCTCAGACCAAGACCAGGTAAAGACCAGTACCAAACCCTGAACCAGACCAGGACCACACCAGCACCAGACCAGAACTGGTTTAAGATCAGATCCAAACCAGCTTAATTCAAAGTCCTTTAACATCTCCCATTGTATTTCAGCTTTTTTAAGGAATATAACATGTTTCAATTTATTACAGCTTAGAACAACTTAGTTAAGCTTCCATCACCTTCACTCAATCTAATTCACCTTCTTTCATCTTAAGTCATCTTCTTTCATCTTAATTCAGTTTCTTTCATGTTGATTCAGTTTCTTTCATCTTAATTCAGTTTCTTTCATCTTAATTCAGCTTCTTTCAGCTTAATTCAGCTCTTTTTAGCTTAATTCAGTTTCTTTCATCTTAATTCATCTTCTTTCATCTTAATTCAGTTTCTTTCATGTTGATTCAGTTTCTTTCATCTTAATTCACCTTCTTTCATCTTAATTCATCTTCTTTCATCTTAATTCAGTTTCTTTCATGTTGATTCAGTTTCTTTCATCTTAATTCAGCTTCTTTCATCTTAATTCAGCTTCTTTCAGCTTAATTCAGCTTCTTTCAGCTTAATTCAGCTTCTTTCATCTTAATTCAGCTTCTTTCATCTTAATTCAGCTTCTTTCATCTTAATTCATCTTCTTTCATCTTAATTCAGTTTCTTTCATGTTGATTCAGTTTCTTTCATCTTAATTCAGCTTCTTTCATCTTAATTCAGCTTCTTTCAGCTTAATTCAGCTTCTTTTAGCTTAATTCAGCTTCTTTCACTTCATTTCAACATTCAGCTTCAGCATCCACACGCAATGGCTTCTTCAGCCATTGCAAAGATTCTAGTTATTATTATAGTTTATTCTTCCACTGTTTTTGTCGCTTTCAACTCTTCAGCCGTTCAACCGATTTCAGCCATTCAAACTTTAAAACGTGTCTAAATTCAGCGACATGGGTGCTATTACTTTTGGTATTCATATCTTTTATACTTTTTCAAATATTTTGCCTTTTATGGCCTTAAAACCCCATTCATTTCCTATGGGATTTCACCAAAATTCACGTTTTCAGCTTTTCCTTCAGCTCCTTCAGCTGTTCACTGCTTCAGCATACTTCAACATTTCAGCATCATTCAAACGTTCAACGAATCACAAGAAATTCATCTTTTCAGCTATGTTTTTACTTTTTCAATATCTTCTACCGTTTTCTTCAGTCACAGTGTAAAGCGATCAGCACTTTTTGGATTTTACCTGCGTTAGAATGCGTTGTTATGGTCGCTATGCTCCAACTGTCAGAGTGGGTGATGTCACCCACTCTAACTTTTTAGCTTTCTTCACCATTTCATGCTTCAGCTCTTGTCGCTTCCACTAATTTCACTTCATTCAACTAATTTTATGCTTAAAATGTAGGGATTTTCGTGCTCTTTCAGAAAATGTATCTTTCAAAGCTCTGTGATTTACTACATTTGAAACAGAGCTTCAACAGTGGAGCAAAGTCACCTTACTTCTCCATTGACTCCCATTCTAATTTTGATCCAACTTTTCTCGTCAGACTCACAGCTCTTACACATGTTTAACTTGTCACTGCTCATTCATTTTTCATCCAATTAACATAAATTTCATATCCACATGTTCAGCAGAGTCTCCTGTCGCTCACAGTTCAAAGATTTTTCAGATCTGATGTACGGTTCCTGCAATAAACTCTTGTGTTTAAAGGCATCATTTCACTCATACTTTCACTGTTTAAAGCAATGCTTTTCCAATATCCTTCTCTCAGACCAGGTCCAGACCACACCTAGAACCAGACCAGGACCAGACCAGGTCCAGACCAGGTCCAGACCAGACCAGAGCCAGGTCCAGACCAGACCTAGTACCAGACTTGGTCCAGACCAGGACCAGACTAGGACCAGACCAGGTCCAGACCAGGTCCAGACCAGAGCCAGGTCCAGACCAGACCTAGTACCAGAGCAGGACCAGAGCAGGACCAGACCAGGACCAGAACAGGACTAGACCAGGATCAGACAAAGACTAGACCTAAAACCAGACCAGAACCAGAAAATGACTAGACCAAGACCCGACCTGGACCAGACTAGAATCAAAGAGCAGTACTAGTCCAGGATAAGACCAGGACTAGACCAAGGACAGGACAAGACCAGGCCCAGTGCCAGTAACCAGACCAGGTCCAGACCTGGACCAGACTAGGACCAGACCAGGTCCAGACCAGGTCCAGACCAGAGCCAGGTCCAGACCAGACCTAGTACTAGACCAGGTCCAGACCAGGACCAGACTAGGACCAGACCAGGTCCAGACCAGGTCCAGACCAGAGCCAGGTCCAGACCACACCTAGAACCAGACCAGGTCCAGACCAGACCTAGAACCAGACCAGGTCCAGACTAGGACCAGACCAGGTCCAGACCAGGACCAGACCAGGTCCAGACCAGGTCTAGACCGGAGCCCAAACCAGACCAGGACCAGAGAATATCCAGGAACAGACCAGAAAAGCAGGACTAGATATTAAACAAGACCAGAACCACGTCAGAACCAGAGCAACACTAAACCAGGATCAGACCAGGACCCCACTGGGACCAGCAAAGACTAGACCAAAACAAGAGCAAGAACAGACCAGGACCAGACCTGGACTAGACCAGGACAAGAGCAAGACCAGACCAGGACCAAGAACCAGACCAGAACCCGACCAGAATCAGACTAGGACTACACCAGGATAAGACCAGGTTTAGAAAAATTCCAGGACAAGACCAGACTAAGACCAGGTCCAGTACCAGACCAGGACCAGACCAGAACCAGGGCATGACTAGACCAGGACCAGACCTAGAACCAGACCAGGACCAGACCAGGACTAGAACCAGACCAGGGCAGAACCAGGCCAGAACCAGACTAGGATCAGAGCAGAACCAGCAAAGACTAGACCTAGAACCAGACAGGAACAGACCAGAACCAGACCAAGATGACCAGCACCATACCAGGACTAGAACCAGACCAGGACCAGACAAAGACTAGACCTAGAACCAGACCTAGAACCAGACCTAGAACCAGACCAAGACCAGTCCAGCACTAGACAGGGACCAGGATTAGAGCAACACCTAGAACCAGACCAGGACCAGACTAGAATCAGACCAAAAGCAGGACTAGATCAGGATAAGACCAGGACTAGACCAGGACCACACCTGGACCAGCAAAGACTAGACATAGAACCAGACGTAGAACCAGACCAGGAGCAGACAACGACTACACCTACAACCAGTCCAAGACCAGACCAAGGAATAGACCGAAAACCTGCCCAGGACCAGATGAACACTAGAAGCACTACAGGAAGGGCAAGAGCAGGCTCTACCTCCTGAGACCCTTCTATGACTCTGGAGTGACATTAGTCGTCCAGTATGATGTGGTCTGCTAGAGCAGCAGCATCACAGAGAGGGAGAGGAAGAAGCTGGACAAGGTCATCAGGAAGTCCAGCTCTGTCTTGGGCCATCCTCTGGACTCAGTGCAGGAGGTGGGTGACAGAAGGGTCCTGGTAAAACTGTTATCATTGCTGGACCATGAGTCAGACCTCTTGCAAGACTGTCAGCACTGGAGAGGAGCTTTAGTGACAGACTGCTCCATCCTTGGGGTATGAAGGAGTGATTCCACAGGTCTTTTCTTCCTGCTGCTGTCAGACTTTACAATGAACACTTTTAATATGTAACTCTTTTCCACCTGGGCAATATTTTCATAATCAATGTGCAATTTCACTTATCTGAAATTGTGCAATAACTATTATACAATCTTTAATATTCAGTTTATTTTATTGACAACTATTTATTCATATCCACACATTGTACATATGCTTAGTCTATTTTAGCTTAATTTCTTTTTTTGCATACTTTTTAACTTAGTTAACATAGTTTTAATTTAATTTTAATCTGATCAGGTTGGCTTTTCACTTTGATCCACTATTCTGCTCTTACTGTTCCTCTGCTGTTACAAAATGCCATTTCCCCACTGTGGGACTAATAAAGGTTTTCTTCTTCTTTGTCCGCACCTTTCTGCTTCGGATGGGATTTTTAAAGCAGAAATTGCGTGCAGGTGTGCGTACGCCTGGTTTTTAAAAATCTGGACCACTCTTTTACTTGAGATTACATGGATTCTGTTATGAATGAGGTTCCAGGGCTGTCAATTATTAAAGTTGCGCAGAAAGGAGTGCAGATCTGTGCGTAAAAGTGGCAGAAAGCCAAGCGCGCATGGGATTTATGAAACTGTGAGTGCCACATCAGTCCACAACTGGCTGTTGATAAATTCGTTTTTTAAATGACAACCAACCACGTCCTAGGCGTCAATATCCTTTTTAGAAAGAAATAATAACACAGCCAGACTAATATTGATAACACATTAAGCATGTAAAAACAAACACACCTGACCAGACCAGAGTAACTGTCCTGGTTTTGTAATTATATTTGAGCAAACGTTGAATCTGTGCAGTTTTAACAGTGCAATGACAAACAAACCTGAGCGCTGAACGAGCTCCGGTCTCCAGCTCACCGCTCCGAGATGAGACAGCGTGGATTACGGCACTGGACAAGTAGTCGCTGCACGGCGTCAGATTAAAAGTATCCATTTCTTTTTTTTGCAACTCAGTTTTTGTTTTTGTTTTCTTGTCAAATCAAATCAACCAAAACAGTCAGTTTACTTCTATTTTATTACTTTGACACTTAGGCGTTTTCCCTCAGGTACGGCCTGGTGCTCCTTTTGACATGAACAGGCTTCATCAGAGCAATAGGACCCATGGGGTTCTATTGCACATTATTTCAGAATTATGAGTGATATCAGGGCACAGTTTTTTATTTGTGTTTTTTTTTTTTGGTGCTGATGTATCCAGAAAACATACTGTCTTAGTTAAAAAAAGTATTTATTTTTCACTATTAATTACAAACTCCAACCTTCCTGCACTAAGTAGGCAATGTATATTATACAGACAAAAGCATTCTGGCTGACGGTCACTGTTTTTAATTTTAACCGCACATTCAGCCCTTTTGATCTTGAACAGAGTCTGTTATCTTTTATCAATTTACGTATTACGTATACGTACGCCTATGTATTTAGCTTCGAACGATTTAAATACCCATAGTCCACTACGTTCTGACCGTTAGGCTCATACCTATAAAAGGTCAGTTCGCCAGGTCATCAGGTCATTTCAGCATCGGCGAGCAAGAAGCGACAAGTGAGTACCGTATGATTTTTAAACAGTTGTTTTTGACTTACAAAGTAAAATTCAGACCTAAAAATGTTATGGTGTACATGTTAAAATAGCCTTTATTGTTTACGGCACTCAAAATGATATATTAGAGCCTACCTCCATCAGGCTAAAGGGAAGACGGAGGTTTATTACAATGTAACGGCTCACACTCCACTAAGCATCCCTCACTACTTTGGGACTGGGTACCACCATATGTAGAAATGATTAAGTTAGAAAAAGTTTTATGTCACTTTTAGGCTATTAAATGTCTTAATTTCGGCGTAAATTAGGTATTTAAGTCTATCTGGAAATAACTAGCTATAACTTCTAACCTCCGTTAACCGGCCGTTAACCGGCCGTTAACCGTTAAGAAGCAGTACAGTGAGGGTACGTGCCGGCAGGGCAGGGAGAGGGGACGGTGCTGTGCTGTGTTATAAATCTAGATACAAAAGGGCTCTTTTTTCTGTTTATGTATTTCTTTTCTCAAATACCCAACTAGAAAGTAGCAGCGACGATTTATAAACTGGGCTGAGTCCGTTCACACGGCGCGTGCCCGCTACGTTTTCTCTGTAAGCTACGTCACCAATAGGTCTGTGGTACTGACGTCATAGCCTATGTTCTGCCTCTCCATAGATACATTGAGTATGTAAATGTGATTTATTTGACGAATTGAAACAAATGACAATAGTAGCCTTATTATTGAGTCAATATTAATACGTATTTTACATTTAATAAACTTTATGTAGCTATAAGTGGTAAATTATGTTTGATCTTTTATCATATATAAATATCCTAAATTTACTTTGTCCATTTCTTTTCCAGAATGAGTCTTTCCACACTCTTGAACACAAAAAGGGCAAATCCGCAGGCAAAATTGCCAATGATAAAAATTAAAGTCATCAAACAAAAAGAAAAATCTATTGTTCTCAATTGGGCATTCCAAAAAGACGAAATAGTTCCGACTGTCATAAAAAAAAACAAAATTCTGATAATTTCCGACGGCCAAACAAATTCAAAATTAACTTTATATGAGGGAAACCACTCAAAATTAGAAATTAATAAATGTTACATTATTTCGAACATTGGGACTTTTGGCTGCCCCCCTAAACTGACATTCACGAAGGACACAAAGGTCCTGAACACAAGTCCGATGGAGGTTAGAGAGGAGCTGCTGGAACAGGCAGAGGGGATGATTGCCCCCAAATCACCCTCTGTACCTGTTGGTACTGAAGCGACCGATGGCCCAGTCACGATGACTGGGAACGTGGTGCAGGTCAGTGTCTGTCTTTTGTTCTGTTTATTAGTCTGTCGGTCAAATTGTCTCATTTTTTTCTTTTTTTTCTCTCTTTTCTTCTCTTCCAGGTGTTCAAAACACGGGCCATAAACATCAAAGGCACCACTGTCCCAGTACGCTCACTTCAGATTTCTAGTGTATGTATACCCTATTTATTGCACTTGAATTATATTTAAACCATTCTCTGTGTGATCAGATCATTTTTTAATTTTTGTCTGTTTTATGTTTTTGGTATAGAGTGAAAAGTATAGTTGGATTAATCTGTGGAGGGAGATGGTGCTGCAAAACATTGCAGTAGGAGACACCGTAACCTGCACCCATCTCAACGGTGCAAGTTCTTCATTTGGTTTCCGATATAACACGACTTACAACACTGAGATCACGGTAATTATTTGTCTGTTAGTCTGCCTGAACCTTTCTAATATTGTAGCGTGATGCAGCTGCAGTCCGCTCGTGTTGAGTAGTTTCAAGTCACGTGACCTTATTTCATTTGCATGTTCTGTTTATTATGGTGTTAAATGCAGTTTCTGTGATATTGCTGCCACTATTCATTGTCAGTTCTAATTTCTGACCATGTGGTTATTTGGAGAATGTTATAACTAAGCAGGTTCCTTAGTGTTGTAGTCTACACCTTGACTAAGGACAAAGTGTTGTTAAGTAACATACGGTGTGTCCATGTATAATCGTTGTCAATAAAACTGTCTCCTCAAAGTCCATGAGGAGTGGAAAGTGTGATTGGACAATTATATCGCGAGACTGTCCATTGATAAGACGTGACATTATATTTTGCAGACGCAGGCAGCTGAGGTGAGGGAGACAACGATCTCCATTCAGGGAGCGTCAGATGAAGATGGTGGAATCATCGACCTCACGGATGGTGCGGTGATGTACACCATTAAAGCAGAGTTGTGGAAGGAAGCAGGGAACTTCCCGATAAAAATAAGGGCGAAACTAGAAGGAAGCGAGATCGTTTCGTACAACACCAAAGCGGAAGAATAAGAAGAAACGAAATAATATTAATTTCTGTAAATAATAGTGTATATCTATATAAAATTCAATCATAATTAGTTGTTTTTGTCTCTTTTAGTGCCTGTTCACTTTTGAATTAACTTAATTAACTATTTTATAAATATTTTGATTTACTATTAGGCCAATTTACTCAATTTTTCAATGAATGTAAATAACTTTGCTTTTTTGTTGTTTTTTTACTATGTTCGTCAATAAATATTTTTGAATTAATTTATTTGTAATTATTTGAATGACTTCCAAATGTTATTAGGATGATAGTATTTAACAAAACTGTGCAATAACAAAATGAATGTTTTAACAAGGGGAAATTTCTCAAATCCAGTGAAGACACAGCCGGGAGCTCGTTCAGCCTCAGAGTTACAGGTGTTTCTGTCGCTCACCAGTCTGTCCTGATCCCACGTTGGTGTGACCATATTCACCATAAAATGGGGTTGTGATATTATAACAGTCATGCTTATACACGTTGCACATCAAATATGTAGCTACCTTATCGAATTTATACTTGCTAATAATTGCTTAATTACTATACCCAAATTAAAAGTATATGTTGATGCCACATCAAACTGTCATTTTTCAAACATGCTTCAGTTCATCATATCACTTTGTGCCAGGTCTCCAGAATGTGCGTGTGGCAGGTCAGAGCTGACTTGGGGCTACTCACACGTTCATGGGCTTTTATAGGTTAGATCCCATATTTGTCGTGGAAGGTGGCGCCCGCAAGTTTCCGCTCTCATTTTGAGCGTAGCAAGCTTAATAAATGAGGGACCAGGATCATACCAAGACCAGACTTGTTCCTGAAGAACGAGTTTTTAAAGCTGATATACGGAGGTTGTGACATACGGCGAGACAAAGCGTTCAGAGAAAGGTATTTTTGAAAACAAATGTCTCTGTAGCTCCCTCTCGCTTCCTCAATGTATCTTAAAGCCACGTGTCTTTGTTACGCTATGTCATGATGTACACATTGACCGAACTATTGCTACATGTTCTGCTAATACACATACATATATACATATACTTTACATTTTCTTGTGTAAGTCGTGAACTCCTGTGTTGCCTCAGTCTGTGTTCTGTCCTACATGATGTGCAGTATCTTACCAGTTAGTGCGTAGTGTATCACTGCGCTTAGTGCGCGAGGCCACTCCAGGTAAACGTATACACGTTGATTGACAGCTTACGTCAGCCTAGGTTCCCGGCTCCATAGAACGGGAGCGGGACGTAGATAAATTAAGATATATAACGGCGTACTCACTCATAGAATATGACCAGGCTGTCACATTCTGCTGACACACATTCCTGATATTGACAGCCTGCTGGCTAAAAAAAATGCTGAGTCCTTGCCCACCTTGTTTGATGTTACAATAACTTGTGAAGACGCTGAGTGCATGTCCACTGGGTATTTTCTGAAATACGGGTTACTCGTGCGTAAATGGACGTCATTAAGTTTATCTCCGGTAGAAGAGTGGCGTATTGTTACACAAATTGTAGTTCCTAGTCCACATCAAAACGAGATATTAAAATTGGCTCATGATTATCCTCTGGCTGGTCACTTAGGAATAAAGACAATTTCTCATCGCATTCTGCGACATTTCTTCTGGCCAGGAATAAAAGGTGATGTCACGCGTCACTGTAAATCCTGTCATTGGAGTCAAGTCTTGGGAAAACCAAACCAAACAATTCCTCCGGCTCCTTAGTACCCGGTCCCAGCCTGTGGTGAATCTTCTGAACGGGTGCAAAAGGGAGGCGCCTCAAGTCAAAAACTTTGTAGTTGATTGGATGAAGCACCGACTACTATCTGCTTAGCATGAGGTTTCTTTAGTCAATCAACGATATGACGTGCCACTCTTTGCGCTTCTTTCAAAGAAGAAATACTCTCTACTTCTGATAAAACTTCGATAGCAGCGTCAACGCTAACGTCTTTCGGCGTAGCCATGTTCATAGAGGGGGGAAAACCGCCACCAGGGCATTGGTCAAAAGAGGCCGGTGAGTCCACGGTTCGCGACTCAAGCAGTTTGGTTAACGCGATACAAGATGGATTTACAAGAGTTTTGGAAACTCCCAAATCTCGCGAGAATCCAGATGCAGCTCAAGGTTAGTCATGTGCGTCTCCACTCGCTTTTCAGAAGTCTTTCCTGTGCGTAAAATCACAACTGTAGTCGTAGTTAAAGCCTTGACGAAGTTTTTCTCGCTGTTTGGTCAGCCTAAAGTTGTCCAGACAGACCAAGGCCCTAACTTCATGTCACGCGTGTTTGCGCAGGTCCTAAAGCACCTCACATCCCACGTTGTCACTCTAGCGCTTATCCAGAGAGCCAGGACGCGCTAGAGCGCTTTCACCAGACTCTTAAAACTATGCTCCGTACCTATTGTTTGGAGTTTGACTGGGATGAAGGGGTTCACTTACAACTGTTTGCTATTAGGGAAGTGGTTTAGGAATCCCTTGGTTTCAGTCCCTCTGAGCTGTTTTTTGCACACATGGTGCGTGGTCCCTTAAAATTCTTGAAAGACAAATGGTTGTGTGGTGGGACTGAACAGAACCTGATGGACTATGTCTGTAATTTTGGGTTCAGACTGCGCCGTGCATGTGAAATCGCTAAAAACAACACAACGAAAACATAAAGGCAGAGCCGCCGTACCATTTACCGAGGATAAACAAGAGGCGGCACTTTCAGCACCGGACAGCGCTCCTGGGACCATTTCAGTGACAAGACAGGACACTGCAACTTCAGCACTGGACAGCGCCACGGGAGTGACAACAGCATCAGCATCAGCGGCGACAGGTGAAAGAGAAGGTGTCCGTTCGTTCACAATAACGTTTCACGACACAAACGGGACCTACGCCTTCTGTCAGGCGTGGCTACAAGATCTGTCACCAATCTTCTCTCGGACAACATAAGGCCCACAGTAAAGAGCTTGGAGGCTCGCGCCAGGTATAGACAATAACACCAACACTTCGTCACCAGGCTGAAACACTCTTTAGCGTTCCTGTCAAACCAAATAGCTTTTGTTTGACCTGGTGGGACCGGCTGTCCTGTTTTCGCCTTTTCTTTCGTTAGGGCTTAGACCCGAGGTTTCTGTTAGGGGTAGTGGTGTGTGAGAAGCTTCTACAGCCTTGTATAGGGTTGGCCTGTCTGACACATCGTCCTTATTTTCTGTTTGGCCGGCTCATTACGGTTCTTTTGTTTTGCTACTTTGCGGCACGGGAGGGCTTGACTTCCAAAATAGCAAACTAAATCTAAAAACAAACGAAAATTTAAGCATATGCTTTTTGTCGCCTGTGTCCTTACTAAATATGTTTCACGCTTGGGTCGTGGCCTCAATGTCAACATTCTGTCGTACTCTCAGCTAGCCGCTTCCCATTTGTAGGCTCTTTAAGGTGTAATTCATGGTGCCGTCTGGTCATTGATTCAGCTTTTCTCTTATAGAGCTCCCGAATTGGAGAGGGTCATTTATTTGACCTTATAAGTCTGCTTTTTGTCTGACTGTTAGCCTTTTTATGGGTGTATATTTGTGGTGTAGCTTGATCCATTTCATAATCATGCTGTCATGGTTTTGCCAGACAGTTTAATTGTATAAGGAATAGTGTTTAATAAGTCAATCAAAAGACCATAACAAAGAACCTAGAAGATTGATACATGAAACATTCAAGGCATTTAAGATGTTTGTAACGTAATTTACTTTTTAAGGTTTTAATTGATAGATATATTATATATTAAAAGATAATTAGCTTCAGTCTTACTATTGTGTTTTTTCATTGCCCTGTTGCTTAGTATGCATATTCATGTTGTGAATTATGACTGTTAAAATGCTGTAACTTTAAGCTTTAACATTTCATGAGGAATTTGTAAATTGCCAAGTTCCTTAAACGCAACGCCAGCGTCTAGTCACGTGACGCGTGTACGTTTCGTCACCCTTCTGTGTTTGATCTCGGCTGAGGTAAGTTTGGCTCTCCGCTATCTCCTATAATTAACTTACTTCTTGACAATAAACCGAACATAAAGTAAGCACAGTGTAGGCTAATGTAATCATTTGTTAGTTTCTGTTAAGTTTCTGTTAGTTTTTTAAGGAAGTGTCGATTATTTTACGCTTTTATTAGAACATACCAAGATAACGCTCCCTGCTAGTTTAGCAGCGGCAGTTACTCAGTCGCTAACTCTGTTGTGTATCATTTGTATGGTCTTTACTTCAGTTTTCACTAAACTAACGTGTCTTTAATCACTCTCCTGTCTCCAAATGATTATATATTGTTAGATATATTTATCTGGTCTGTTTTTGACCGTAATGACTCAACAAAAGGAGACATGGCGCTAAAGCGTTGCCATAGTAACCTGGTTAGTGAGAGTTGGTTCTATAACTGACGGCACTTCTCTCAGTAATTCTTATGTAAGTAGATACAGTAAACCAGTAAATGATAAATATAATCTCTGGGAACCTGTAGTGTTTTATAATTTGACATTTCCTGTTTGAACGATGAAACAAACAGTGAAGCGTGATTAAGTCCCGTCAGTGATCATAAGCACGATGAGGGAGAGGTGGGGCAGGTGCTGGAGCAGCGCGCTCACAGACACGGGGGGGAGAAGAGCAAAAAGTAAAGTTAAATAATAATAATAAAAATAATAATAATGATTAGTCTCTAGAGAGTGTCCCTTATGTTTTCTCTGTGTTATATGTTAAGTGCTTTCCATTTTACTCACAATATTTTTCTGTGTTTCCATTTATACCTGTGACTACTGTGACTACTGACTACTGTGCTGATGTCCCTCCCATCCATCGACTCTGACAGTAAGTGGTTTAAACACATACAGGTTATATATATATATACTTATCCAAAGTTGTAGGTCTACTTCAACAATAGGTATGCATAATATGCACTAATTTTGTTTTATTAGCTGATGTGTGGTGGATGTGTCTCAGGACTCTATGATTGCCCACTTTTTGTTAAGAGTATGTTAAAAGTAAACATGGACTAAAGTGACTGAAATAGGTTGCTCTGGCAAAACAAAGGGTCCAAACCCATAACTCAGCCAGACCACAAAAAAAATCAACATTTGTTGTTTAAAGGAACATGGCACCAGGGTATATTAAAGAAACAAAGATCTTACTATGAGTAAACGTTTAAATTTTGGACCAAACTGGGACTGAACCCAGAACTAAACCATGATTAAACCCTGTACATGACAGAAACCAGTGCTGTCATTATCCTGTATTACTAATTCTTCATGTTAACCCAGGTTTTGCACAGCAGTGCCACTGCGCTCAGTGATCGTGGGTCACCGTGGTGCCAAGAATGTGCATAGCCTTATGCACATGACCAGAGTCAGAGCTGGTGTAGGGCTACATGACAGAAACCAGTGCTGTCATTATCCTGTATTATATGTTCACTCTCAGCAAGAGGTTCCTCCTTAATTCAGTTGATTCACAGATAGACAACACACAAATGCAACTGCAGGCTCAATACAAAGTTACTTTTGCAATTGCTGCATGAAGTCACAATGGTTAAGGCAGTTCATGTACCTGGTTTTTAAGAGCTCTGGTGCGCACCATTATCCTATTAATGAATAAATCTATGCATGCCATAGAATAATGAGATGTCAATGGTTGTCAGTTTTTAAGCAGGTGTAAACACTGACCATGCTCTTGCTAACACTGTTTACATTTTCTCTCTAGATGCAGCAAACATCAGTTCCTTTGGACATCATTGGTGAGTACTTCTACTTAAGAATCTACTGAGTTCTTAAGGATAGGACAAAGCAGTAGTGTTACTGAACTGAACTGAGCTACTTTACCAATATGGAATGTGCTTGTTCACCAGAGAAAAAGGGTAGTAAACACTTCTATAAATGTATTGAAGCCACAGTTGTAACTAACACATGCCTAAGACAAAAACACACTGGGCAATATTCTGCAGTCAAGACAGAGAATAAACACCAAAGGCAACATCATGTTTAAATGTTTAAATTGTCTCTTTCTTCTGTCTCTGCATGTGTCTTCTGTGGATGGACTATTCCTGGTTGGATACACAAGGTAATTTACTCATGTTGAAATCATTTGAATGTATTTTCTTTATACTAATATACTAATACTAATTAATACTAACCAAATAATGACAAGATTCATGTCATCTCACTGTCTTCTTCTTTTTGTTCCCTCTGGCTTTTTCCCTCTGGGCTGGATAATGACATTACATCATCTACTTTTCAGGTGAGTTTCGGTCAATACTTAGGTCATAGCCTTTTTTGTTGGTAGATTTAAAAACTGTTTTTGAATTGGTCCCTGTGGGCAAAGAAATAGAGCAAAGGTGGTTAATTGAAAATGTAAATTTTATTGCATGGCCTTTTGCCCCATATTAAAGGCAGACAGTACAAGATTTCAGAGTCATTTCTCCTATAGAGCTCACCAATAAGAAAAAGTCAAAGCTTTTGAGTGATCTTTATTATTTAAATGTGTAATGTAATTTAATACATTTTTTACCTCTGTGTTTGAGATGCCTGTAAGCAATAATGATGTTTTCCACATGTATTATAATTGAAGTGACTCCATAATTATAACAACAATTATTCTTTCTTTCTCTCTATTATGGTCCTGATGACCCCTGTTGTTTCTCCAAATTATTTGCACATACGGTAAGTAATAGTTTGTCCATTTCTTGAAATACTGTACAATCTCAATATTTTCTTATGCAACAAAAATAGAAGATTTATCAAATGTCACACACATTTTAACGCCTGCTCAACATGTGGTTACTAGAAGAATAGTGCAATAGGCCAATAAACATGTTCACTGAATAGAACAAATCAAAATACACACATCCAATATACTACTAACTGCTAATCTGCTACATGTTCATTGCCATACGCTGCTTGTTAATAGAATCCTGGCATTTTACATTCAGATGGGACATAGAAACAACGAGGATATAGAAATGCAATTAGGTTTCATAAAGCTAAGGTTAAGATACTATTCAGTATGTAGCCTGTGCTGCAGTGGCACACGGCTTTCTATGATTATGTGGGGTGCCATTTGCAATCATGTGTATGTACTAGAAGCATTCTGACCCCTGCTCTGTTTTGTTTTTTCTCTTTCAGGTGCAGAGAAAGCCCTGGCGTTGTTCAACTGGATTCATCATTTCTTTCTGGCTGTCATTCCCACTGTCCTGTTTCCTTTTCTTCAGTCTTTATTAGATTGATTTACTTAACCACTTTACTCACTCTATATATATAACCCCTTTTAGGCCTGTCCTATCTCCCCCTCTACCCCCACCCTCAAATTTCGTGATGGCCCCATGGGAATAGCACTTTGTGACCAAATAGCACTTTGTGACCAATGGTGAAAAGATATTAGCGCTTTGCGACCAAATAGCACTTTGTGACCAAATAGCACTTTGTGACCAATGGTGAAAAGATATTAGCGCTTTGCGACCAAATAGCACTTTGTGACCAAATAGCACTTTGTGACCAATGGTGAAAAGATATTAGCGCTTTGCGACCCTTTGTGAAAAAGAAAACAAAAAGAGATTACAAAAGCACTTTGTGACCAAATAGCACTTTGTGAAATTGTTCTGGCACTTTGTGACAAAAAAAAAAAAAAAAAAAAAAAAAAGAAAAAAAAAAAAAAAAAATGACTCACAGGTGTGATCTACGGCTGTTCCCTGTGAATTGCAGAAGTGACTCCAGAGTCAGTTGTGTGGAGAACAAGGTGGTATTGAAGAATATCCATCTGACGACAGCGGAGGGCATCACCAGCTCCACTACAAGCACAACACCAGAATCTAATATAATCAAAATCATTTATTGCAGTAATATAAAATATTAACTTTGAGTACATTGTTATATAATTAGCTTTCTTGAACAATTAATTACTCTGTGGACATTAATATAATAACAAAACAATTTCCACAGTTTTAATTTAAATATACTGTGGTGTGTGGTAATTATATACGATATATAAACCTTGTTTTTGTCATTTGCCTTTAAATTCTTTAGTGTCTTTATCACATATTGTTTGCCTTTGTTGTTCACAGTTGATGTACTTTTGAACTAAAGTTTAAGATACTATCTGTGGATATTAATACAATAACAAAACTATTTCCACAGTTTTCATTTAAAATATAGGTTACTGAGTTTGGTTATTAAATATACAAACTGTGATTTTTGTAATTTGCTGTTGTATTTCCTTTTGTGTATTAAATTATACAATTGGTTAAATTGTAGTTAACATTTTGTGTAGTGAGCTAAAGTTTAAGATACTTATCTGTGTAAAGCCGCTAGTGTGTCAGAGTCATATTAATAACACTATTTACAGCCACAACCACCTTTCTGCAAAATGCCACGGAAATCTAAACGTTCACTGTCAGCTGCTCAACGATGGAAAACCGTGAGAGACGATGTCCAACAAGGAGACAGTCAGAGAAGCGCAGAGGTAGCGTCACCGGACATGCCGACAGCCGTAACTAAACCAACAGCTGATTTGTGTCGTAAAAGAGAGGTGACGTATGTTGACGTTGTCAAAGACGGTCCTGTCACACGTCCAGTGAGCCCTGAGGTAACCATAACCACCAACTCTACTGCCAACGCTGTGTCCCAGGTCCCTGCACACGCATCAGTAAGTTGTCATGTAAACATTAGCTCTACTTCTAACGCAGTCACCCGATCACATGAACCCGATGAAGTACGAGTACAAGCGTCCTACTCTCAAGCAGCAGCAAAATTCCTCTCACCAACACAATGCACTGCAATGGCAGCAACGTTCTTAGCAACTTTCTTTGAGTGTGAAAACCTCTCAACTCAAGATCTAAATCAAGTTTTAGATAAAGGTGATGCTCTTTATAACAGAATAAGACAAACGGTCAGACATACGTTTTTAGCCGCTGAAGAGATCCCTGATGTGATACAAGGAAAAACACGGGAGTATAAAACACCAAAGCAGCACACTACGGGAGATTCAGGAGATGTTCAGACCGCAACCTCCCAGATCTAGAAACTGGACTGAGCTGTCTACGTGATGAAGTGAAGTATGGTTTACTAATCATGAAT
>JAWCTZ010001327.1:0-20520 GCA_036850595.1 Rhyacichthys aspro | reverse complement strand
GGGCTTTGGAACGTACGGAGGGGGTCTTTTGGACGTAGGGAGAGGTCTATTTCATACGGAGGGGCCTTTCGGACATATGGAGGGCTTTGGAACGTGCGGAAGAGTCTTTTGTACGTACGGAGGGTCTCTTTTTATACGGAGGGCGTTTTGGACACACGGAGGAGCTTTGGCACGTACGGATGGGTCCTTAGGATGTATAGAGGGCCTTTGAAGCGTACGGAGGGTTCTTTTTTCGTACAGAGGGCCTTTGGGAAATATTGACGGGCTTTGGAACGTACGGAGGGTCTTTGGCGTAGGGAGAGGTCTATTTCATACGGAGGGGCCTTTCGGACATATGGAGGGGCTTTGGAACGTGCGGAAGAGTCTTTTGTACGTACGGAGGTCTCTTTTGTACGGAGGGCGTTTCGGACACACGGAGGGGCTTTGGCACGTACGGATGGGTCCTTGGGATGTATAGAGGGGCCTTTGAAACGTACGGAGGGTTCTTTTTCGTACAGAGGGGCCTTTGGGAAATATTGACGGGCTTTGGAACGTACGGAGGGGTCTTTTTGGCGTAGGGAGAGGTCTATTTCATACGGAGGGGCCTTTCGGACATATGGAGGGGCTTTGGAACGTGCGGAAGAGTCTTTTGTACGTACGGAGGGGTCTCTTTTGTACGGAGGGGCGTTTCGGACACACGGAGGAGCTTTGGCACGTGCGGATGGGTCCTTGGGATGTATAGAGGGGCCTTTGAAACGTACGGAGGGTTCTTTTTCGTACAGAGGGGCCTTTGGGAAATATTGACGGGCTTTGGAACGTACGGAGGGGTCTTTTTGACGTAGGGAGAGGTCTATTTCATACGGAGGGGCCTTTCGGACATATGGAGGGGCTTTGGAACGTGCGGAAGAGTCTTTTTGACGTAGGGAGGGGTCTCTTTTGTACGGAGGGCGTTTCGGACACACGGAGGGGCTTTGGCACGTACGGATGGGTCCTTAGGATGTATAGAGGGCCTTTGAAACGTACGGAGGGTTCTTTTTCGTACAGAGGGGCCTTTGGGAAATATTGACGGGCTTTGGAACGTACGGAGGGGTCTTTTTGACGTAGGGAGAGGTCTATTTCATACGGAGGGGCCTTTCGGACATATGGAGGGGCTTTGGAACGTGCGGAAGAGTCTTTTGTACGTACGGAGGGTCTCTTTTGTACGGAGGGCGTTTCGGACACACGGAGGGGCTTTGGCACGTACGGATGGGTCCTTGGGATGTATAGAGGGCCTTTGAAACGTACGGAGGGTTCTTTTTCGTACAGAGGGGCCTTTGGGAAATATTGACGGGCTTTGGAACGTACGGAAGGGTCTTTTGACGTAGGGAGAGGTCTATTTCATACGGAGGGGCCTTTCGGACATATGGAGGGGCTTTGGAACGTGCGGAAGAGTCTTTTGTACGTACGGAGGGGTCTCTTTTGTACGGAGGGGCGTTTCGGACACACGGAGGGGCTTTGGCACGTACGGATGGGTCCTTGGGATGTATAGAGGGCCTTTGAAACGTACGGAGGGTTCTTTTTCGTACAGAGGGGCCTTTGGGAAATATTGACGGGCTTTGGAACGTACGGAGGGGTCTTTTTGACGTAGGGAGAGGTCTATTTCATACGGAGGGGCCTTTCGGACATATGGAGGGGCTTTGGAACGTGCGGAAGAGTCTTTTGTACGTACGGAGGGGTCTCTTTTGTACGGAGGGGCGTTTCGGACACACGGAGGAGCTTTGGCACGTACGGATGGGTCCTTAGGATGTATAGAGGGCCTTTGAAACGTACGGAGGGTTCTTTTTCGTACAGAGGGGCCTTTGGGAAATATTGACGGGCTTTGGAACGTACGGAGGGTCTTTTGACGTAGGGAGAGGTCTATTTCATACGGAGGGGCCTTTCGGACATATGGAGGGGCTTTGGAACGTGCGGAAGAGTCTTTTGTACGTACGGAGGGGTCTCTTTTGTACGGAGGGGCGTTTCGGACACACGGAGGGGCTTTGGCACGTGCGGATGGGTCCTTGGGATGTATAGAGGGCCTTTGAAACGTACGGAGGGTTCTTTTTCGTACAGAGGGGCCTTTGGGAAATATTGACGGGCTTTGGAACGTACGGAGGGTCTTTTGACGTAGGGAGAGGTCTATTTCATACGGAGGGGCCTTTCGGACATATGGAGGGGCTTTGGAACGTGCGGAAGAGTCTTTTGTACGTACGGAGGGGTCTCTTTTGTACGGAGGGGCGTTTCGGACACACGGAGGGGCTTTGGCACGTGCGGATGGGTCCTTAGGATGTATAGAGGGCCTTTGAAACGTACGGAGGGTTCTTTTTTCGTACAGAGGGGCCTTTGGGAAATATTGACGGGCTTTGGAACGTACGGAGGGGGTCTTTTTGACGTAGGGAGAGGTCTATTTCATACGGAGGGGCCTTTCGGACATATGGAGGGGCTTTGGAACGTGCGGAAGAGTCTTTTGTACGTACGGAGGGGTCTCTTTTGTACGGAAGGGCGTTTCGGACACACGGAGGGGCTTTGGCACGTGCGGATGGGTCCTTGGGATGTATAGAGGAGCCTTTGAAACGTACGGAGGGTTCTTTTTCGTACAGAGGGGCCTTTGGGAAATATTGACGGGCTTTGGAACGTACGGAGGGGTCTTTTGGCGTAGGGAGAGGTCTATTTCATACGGAGGGGCCTTTCGGACATATGGAGGGGCTTTGGAACGTGCGGAAGAGTCTTTTGTACGTACGGAGGGGTCTCTTTTGTACGGAGGGCGTTTCGGACACACGGAGGGGCTTTGGCACGTGCGGATGGGTCCTTAGGATGTATAGAGGGCCTTTGAAACGTACGGAGGGTTCTTTTTCGTACAGAGGGGCCTTTGGGAAATATTGACGGGCTTTGGAACGTACGGAAGGGTCTTTTGACGTAGGGAGAGGTCTATTTCATACGGAGGGGCCTTTCGGACATATGGAGGAGCTTTGGAACGTGCGGAAGAGTCTTTTGTACGTACGGAGGGGTCTCTTTTGTACGGAGGGCGTTTGGACACACGGAGGGGCTTTGGCACGTGCGGATGGGTCCTTAGGATGTATAGAGGGCCTTTGAAACGTACGGAGGGTTCTTTTTCGTACAGAGGGGCCTTTGGGAAATATTGACGGGCTTTGGAACGTACGGAGGGGTCTTTTGGCGTAGGGAGAGGTCTATTTCATACGGAGGGGCCTTTCGGACATATGGAGGGGCTTTGGAACGTGCGGAAGAGTCTTTTGTACGTACGGAGGGGTCTCTTTTGTACGGAGGGCGTTTCGGACACACGGAGGGGCTTTGGCACGTACGGATGGGTCCTTGGGATGTATAGAGGGCCTTTGAAACGTACGGAGGGTTCTTTTTCGTACAGAGGGGCCTTTGGGAAATATTGACGGGCTTTGGAACGTACGGAAGGGTCTTTTGACGTAGGGAGAGGTCTATTTCATACGGAGGGGCCTTTCGGACATATGGAGGGGCTTTGGAACGTGCGGAAGAGTCTTTTGTACGTACGGAGGGTCTCTTTTGTACGGAGGGGCGTTTCGGACACACGGAGGGGCTTTGGCACGTACGGATGGGTCCTTAGGATGTATAGAGGGCCTTTGAAACGTACGGAGGGTTCTTTTTCGTACAGAGGGGCCTTTGGGAAATATTGACGGGCTTTGGAACGTACGGAGGGGTCTTTTTGGCGTAGGGAGAGGTCTATTTCATACGGAGGGGCCTTTCGGACATATGGAGGAGCTTTGGAACGTGCGGAAGAGTCTTTTGTACGTACGGAGGGTCTCTTTTGTACGGAGGGCGTTTCGGACACACGGAGGGGCTTTGGCACGTACGGATGGGTCCTTGGGATGTATAGAGGGGCCTTTGAAACGTACGGAGGGTTCTTTTTCGTACAGAGGGGCCTTTGGGAAATATTGACGGGCTTTGGAACGTACGGAGGGGTCTTTTTGACGTAGGGAGAGGTCTATTTCATACGGAGGGGCCTTTCGGACATATGGAGGGGCTTTGGAACGTGCGGAAGAGTCTTTTGTACGTACGGAGGGGTCTCTTTTGTACGGAGGGGCGTTTCGGACACACGGAGGGGCTTTGGCACGTGCGGATGGGTCCTTGGGATGTATAGAGGGGCCTTTGAAACGTACGGAGGGTTCTTTTTCGTACAGAGGGGCCTTTGGGAAATATTGACGGGCTTTGGAACGTACGGAGGGGTCTTTTGGCGTAGGGAGAGGTCTATTTCATACGGAGGGGCCTTTCGGACATATGGAGGAGCTTTGGAACGTGCGGAAGAGTCTTTTGTACGTACGGAGGGGTCTCTTTTGTACGGAGGGGCGTTTCGGACACACGGAGGAGCTTTGGCACGTGCGGATGGGTCCTTGGGATGTATAGAGGGGCCTTTGAAACGTACGGAGGGTTCTTTTTCGTACAGAGGGGCCTTTGGGAAATATTGACGGGCTTTGGAACGTACGGAGGGGTCTTTTTGACGTAGGGAGAGGTCTATTTCATACGGAGGGGCCTTTCGGACATATGGAGGGGCTTTGGAACGTGCGGAAGAGTCTTTTGTACGTACGGAGGGGTCTCTTTTGTACGGAGGGGCGTTTCGGACACACGGAGGGGCTTTGGCACGTACGGATGGGTCCTTAGGATGTATAGAGGGGCCTTTGAAACGTACGGAGGGTTCTTTTTCGTACAGAGGGGCCTTTGGGAAATATTGACGGGCTTTGGAACGTACGGAGGGGTCTTTTTGACGTAGGGAGAGGTCTATTTCATACGGAGGGGCCTTTCGGACATATGGAGGGGCTTTGGAACGTGCGGAAGAGTCTTTTGTACGTACGGAGGGGTCTCTTTTGTACGGAGGGGCGTTTCGGACACACGGAGGGGCTTTGGCACGTGCGGATGGGTCCTTAGGATGTATAGAGGGGCCTTTGAAACGTACGGAGGGTTCTTTTTCGTACAGAGGGGCCTTTGGGAAATATTGACGGGCTTTGGAACGTACGGAGGGGTCTTTTTGACGTAGGGAGAGGTCTATTTCATACGGAGGGGCCTTTCGGACATATGGAGGGGCTTTGGAACGTGCGGAAGAGTCTTTTGTACGTACGGAGGGTCTCTTTTGTACGGAGGGGCGTTTCGGACACACGGAGGGGCTTTGGCACGTACGGATGGGTCCTTGGGATGTATAGAGGGGCCTTTGAAACGTACGGAGGGTTCTTTTTCGTACAGAGGGGCCTTTGGGAAATATTGACGGGCTTTGGAACGTACGGAGGGGTCTTTTTGACGTAGGGAGAGGTCTATTTCATACGGAGGGGCCTTTCGGACATATGGAGGGGCTTTGGAACGTGCGGAAGAGTCTTTTGTACGTACGGAGGGGTCTCTTTTGTACGGAGGGGCGTTTCGGACACACGGAGGGGCTTTGGCACGTACGGATGGGTCCTTGGGATGTATAGAGGGGCCTTTGAAACGTACGGAGGGTTCTTTTTCGTACAGAGGGGCCTTTGGGAAATATTGACGGGCTTTGGAACGTACGGAGGGTCTTTTTGACGTAGGGAGAGGTCTATTTCATACGGAGGGGCCTTTCGGACATATGGAGGGGCTTTGGAACGTGCGGAAGAGTCTTTTGTACGTACGGAGGGGTCTCTTTTGTACGGAGGGGCGTTTCGGACACACGGAGGGGCTTTGGCACGTGCGGATGGGTCCTTGGGATGTATAGAGGGGCCTTTGAAACGTACGGAGGGTTCTTTTTCGTACAGAGGGCCTTTGGGAAATATTGACGGGCTTTGGAACGTACGGAGGGGTCTTTTGACGTAGGGAGAGGTCTATTTCATACGGAGGGGCCTTTCGGACATATGGAGGGGCTTTGGAACGTGCGGAAGAGTCTTTTGTACGTACGGAGGGGTCTCTTTTGTACGGAGGGCGTTTCGGACACACGGAGGGGCTTTGGCACGTACGGATGGGTCCTTAGGATGTATAGAGGGCCTTTGAAACGTACGGAGGGTTCTTTTCGTACAGAGGGGCCTTTGGGAAATATTGACGGGCTTTGGAACGTACGGAGGGGTCTTTTGACGTAGGGAGAGGTCTATTTCATACGGAGGGGCCTTTCGGACATATGGAGGGGCTTTGGAACGTGCGGAAGAGTCTTTTGTACGTACGGAGGGTCTCTTTTGTACGGAGGGGCGTTTCGGACACACGGAGGGGCTTTGGCACGTACGGATGGGTCCTTGGGATGTATAGAGGGCCTTTGAAACGTACGGAGGGTTCTTTTTCGTACAGAGGGCCTTTGGGAAATATTGACGGGCTTTGGAACGTACGGAGGGGTCTTTTGACGTAGGGAGAGGTCTATTTCATACGGAGGGGCCTTTCGGACATATGGAGGGGCTTTGGAACGTGCGGAAGAGTCTTTTGTACGTACGGAGGGTCTCTTTTGTACGGAGGGCGTTTCGGACACACGGAGGGGCTTTGGCACGTACGGATGGGTCCTTAGGATGTATAGAGGGGCCTTTGAAACGTACGGAGGGTTCTTTTTCGTACAGAGGGGCCTTTGGGAAATATTGACGGGCTTTGGAACGTACGGAGGGGTCTTTTGACGTAGGGAGAGGTCTATTTCATACGGAGGGGCCTTTCGGACATATGGAGGGACTTTGGAACGTGCGGAAGAGTCTTTTTGTACGTACGGAGGGGTCTCTTTTGTACGGAGGGCGTTTCGGACACACGGAGGGGCTTTGGCACGTACGGATGGGTCCTTGGGATGTATAGAGGGCCTTTGAAACGTACGGAGGGTTCTTTTTCGTACAGAGGGGCCTTTGGGAAATATTGACGGGCTTTGGAACGTACGGAGGGGTCTTTTTGACGTAGGGAGAGGTCTATTTCATACGGAGGGGCCTTTCGGACATATGGAGGGGCTTTGGAACGTGCGGAAGAGTCTTTTGTACGTACGGAGGGGTCTCTTTTGTACGGAGGGGCGTTTCGGACACACGGAGGGGCTTTGGCACGTACGGATGGGTCCTTGGGATGTATAGAGGGGCCTTTGAAACGTACGGAGGGTTCTTTTTCGTACAGAGGGCCTTTGGGAAATATTGACGGGCTTTGGAACGTACGGAGGGGTCTTTTTGACGTAGGGAGAGGTCTATTTCATACGGAGGGGCCTTTCGGACATATGGAGGGGCTTTGGAACGTGCGGAAGAGTCTTTTGTACGTACGGAGGGGTCTTTTTTGTACGGAGGAGGGGCGTTTTGGACACACGGAGGGGCTTTGGCACGTACGGATGGGTCCTTGGGATGTATAGAGGGCCTTTGAAACGTACGGAGGGTTCTTTTTCGTACAGAGGGGCCTTTGGGACATATTGACGGGCTTTGGAACGTACGGAGGGGTCTTTTTCGTACAGAAAGGCCTTTGCACATACTGAGGGGCTTTGGAACGTACGAAGGGATTTTTAGGATTTACTCAGAAGAGGTCTTTTGTACGTACGGATGGGATCTTTTCGTACGGAGGCGTATTTGCGGACAGTACAGAGGGGGCTTTGGGACGTACGGAGTGGTCTTTTGGACGTACAGAGGGTCTTTTCATACGCAGGGGCTGGTTTTGGGACATACGAGGGGTTGGAACGTACGGATGGGTCTTTGGGATCAATAAGGGTTCTTTTTCGTACGGAGGGGCCTTTGGGATTTATTGAGGGGCTTTGGAACGTACGGAGGGTCTTTTGTTGTAGGGAGAGGTCTATTTCATACGGAGGGGCCTTTCGGACATATGGAGGGGCTTTGGAAGGTACGGAAGAGTCTTTGGGATGTACTCATTGGATTTTTTTATACAGAGGTGTATTTGAGATGCATGGAGGGGTCTTTGGGACGTACAGATGGTTCTTTTGGATATACCAAGGGGTCTTTTTTGTACGGAGGGGCCTTTGGGAGGTACGGATGGTTGTTTGGGACCTACGGAGGGGTCTTTAGGATGTACGGAGGGTTCTTTTTTGAATGGAGGGGTGTTTCGGACATACGTAGGGGCTTTGGAATGTCCGGATGGGTCTTTGGGATGTATAGAGGGGTCTTTGGGGCGTACGGATGGTGCTTTTGGACGTACAGAGGGGTCTTTTTCATACGGAGGGGCCTTTGGGACACACATAGGGGCTTTGGAAGGTACGGAGGGCTCTTTGCGATGTACGGAGTTGTCTTTGGGACGTACAGAGAGGTGTTTTTTATACGGAGGCATATTTGTGATGTACAGAGTGGTGTTTGGGACGTATCGAGGGTGCTTTGTAACATACGGAGGTGTCTTTTTTTTTGCTGAGGTGTATTTGGGATGTACAGAGGGGTCTTTTGCGCGTATTGAGATGTCTTTTTTATATGGATGGGCGGTATGGACTTATGTAGGGGCTTTGGAAAGTACGGATGGGTCTTTGGCATGTACAGAGTGGTCTTTGGGAAGTACAGAGGGGTCTTTCTCATACTCAGGGGCCTTGGGAAGATATGGAGGGTTGTTTGGCACGTATGTTGGGGTCTTTGGAACGTACGGAGGGTTCTTTGGGACATAGGGTGTGATATTTTGGACGTACGTCGGGGTCTTTTCCGTATGGAGGGGCCTTTGGGAGATAGTGAGGGGCTTTGGAATGCACGGAGGGGTCTTTTGGACGTACGGAGAGGTCTTTTTCACACGGAGGGTCGTTTTGGACATTCCTAGCGGGCTTTGGAACGTACGGATGGGTCTGTGGGATGTACGGAGGGTGCTTCAGGATGCACGGAGTGGTCTTTTTTGTGCTCAGGGACCTTTGGGAGGTACGGAGGGTTGTTTGGGACGTATGGAGGGGTCTTTTGGATGTACGGAGTGCTCTTTTTCGTACGGAGGGGCCTTTGGTAGGTACAGAGGGTTTTTTGGGACGTACGGAGGAGCTTTGGAACGTACAGAGGGGTCTGTTTTCGTACTCAGGGGCTTTTTGGAAATACGGAGGGGCTTTGGAACGTACGGAGGGTTGATTGGGATGTACGGAGGCGTCTTTTGGACATACAGAGGGTTTTTTTTTCGTACGGAGGGACCTTTGGAACGTATGGAGGGTTCTTTGGAACATACGGTGTGGTCTTTTGAATGTATGGAGGGGTCTTTTTTTACGAAGGGGCCTTTGGAACATACTGAGGGGCTTTGGAATGTATGGAGGGTTCTTTGGGATGTACGGAGGGTTCTTTGGGACATATGGAGGGTTTTTTTATACAGAGGTGTATTTGCGACGTACAAAGTGGTCTTTGGGACGTACGGAGGGTGCTTTGGGACGTACGCAGTGGGGTTTTTTGTACTGAGGTCTATTTGGGACATACAGAGGGTTCTTTGGGATGTACTGAGGGTGCTTATGGATGTACGGAGGGGTCTTTTTGTACAGAGGGGTCTTTCGGACGTAAGGAGGGTGCTTTGGGACCTACGGAGGGTGCTTTTAATGTACAGAGGGGTCTATTTCGTTCAGAGGGGCCATACATTGGGGGCTTTGGAACGTATGGAGGGGTCTTTGGGACGTACAGAGGGGATTTTTTATAAAGAGGTGAATTTGCGACGTACAGAGTGGTTTTTGGGATGTGTCGAGGGTTCTTTGGAACGTACGGAGGGGTTTTTGAGACGTGTTTGGGTCTTTGCGACTCAAAATGGCTATTTTGCCATAGTATAACTGTATGTTTTTGACCAAATTTGGGACCTAATGTAACCTTCCAGCTAAAGCTTCAAAACAACTTGAAATACCCTTTCTGTTTTTGATCAAATTTGGTACAAAAGGTGACCGGAAACAAAATACATGAAAAAATCTTAAAAAACCTCTTGGAGCATTTATTTATGCCCAAGAAGTCATTTTAATTTGTGGACAGAATTGCAGGTGGCCAAAAGGGAAAAATTTCTACATTATAGTCTTGTGTTTTTGACCAAATTGGGAGAGTCAGTGATAGAGAAACGCCTTTTTCTACATTATATTATTCTTATTATTTTTGACCAAATTTAGGACAAACAACAGCCACCAAAAAATATGCTTCAAAAAACCTTGAAACACAGCTGGTAGCATTTAGTTATACCCAAGAATTCATTTTAACCACTGTTGGGCCAAGATTTGAGGTGACCCAAAATTACCATTTTGCCATAGTATAGCCTTATGTTTTTGCCCAAATTTGTGACAACAGTGACTGGCCCGAAAATGCTTCAAAACACATTAATATTGCCCTAGGAGTATTTATTTATACCATGAAAGTCATTTTAATACATTTCTGGCATGAATTGCAGGTGGCCAAAAATGGCAATTTTGCCATAGTATAGCCTTATGTTTTTCACCAAATTTGGGACATACTTTGACCTTCCAGTTAAAGCTTTAAAACAACTTGAAATACCCCAGGGAGCATTTATTGATGCCCAGGCAGTCATTTCAGCCACTTTTCGGCCAAAATTGGTGGCGACTCAAAATTACCATTTTGCCATAGTATAGCCTTATGTTTTTGACCAAATTTGGGACAAACAGCAAACACCTAGAAAATGCTTCAAAACACATTGAAACACACCTGGGAGCATTTATGTATGCCCAGGAATCCATTTTATCCACTTTTGGGTCAAAATTGGAGGCGGCCCAAAATTACCATTTTGCCATAGTATAGCCTTATGTTTTGGAAAAAAAATTTGGGACATACGGGGAATGCCCAGAAAAACCTTGAAAACACCTTCAAATACCCCTGAGACCATTTATGTGTACCCAGAAATCCATTTTAACCACTATTGGGCCAAACTTGGAGGTCACCCAAAATGGCCATTTTCAGCCATCATCGATAAGCAGCCTATGTATTTAAAGCCTTCTCTCTGCTACTTTATCCAGATGTGTCAGCCGGTGCCGCAAACCACCTCCACTCCATCACCACCTCAGCTGTGGAATACACTCATCATCACCCCATCTGCATGTTCACTCACCTCTTCATCTCATTACCACCACCATGGTCTAGGCCCCAGGGGAAGAACTGTAAAGCATCTACTCAGCTCTTCACACTCATCACATGACGTCTCCACGTCTGCTGGGGTCTAAGTGCCAAAGATGTACTCAAGCACGATTTATACTTTCAATAAATCTTATGTCAACATATATAGTCAACATATATATTGTGTCTGTTTCTTTTTGAGTCTCTCCAGGTTGAATTGAAGGTGATCCAAAATGGCCATTTTTTAATAGTATAGATTTGTGTTTTAACCAAGTTGGTTTGTCAGTGGCTTCCGAGAAAATGCATGGTATCAGCTTAAAATACCCCTGGGAGCATTTATTGATGCCCAGGGAGTCATTTTAACCACTTTTGTGTTAGAATTGGAGATGACCAAAGACGCCCATTTTGCAATAGTATAGCCTTATGTATTTGACCAAATTTAGAAAATATGGTGACCGACCACGAAAATGCTTGAAAATACCTTTAAACACACATGGGAGCATTTTTATACCCAAGATTTCATTTTAACCACTGTTGGGCAAAGATTTGAGGTGACCCAAAATGAACATTTTCCCATAGTAGAGCCTTATGTTTTTGAACATATTTGGGACATACTGCGACCTTCCAGCTAAAGCTTGACAACAACTTGAAATACCCCGGGGAGCATTTACTGATGCCCAGGCAGTCATTTCAACCACTTTTGGGCCAAAATTGGAGGTGACCCAAAATGACCATTTTGCCATAGTATAGCCTTATGTTTTTGCCCAAATTTGTGACAACAGTGACTAGCCCGAAAATGCTTCAAAACACATTAATATTGCCCTAGGAGTATTTATTTATACCATGAAAGTCATTTTAATACATTTCTGGCATGAATTGCAGGTGGCCAAAAATGGCAATTTTGCCATAGTATAGCCTTATGTTTTTGACCAAATTTGGGACAAACAGCAACCACCCAAGAAATACTTGAAAACACCTTAAAATAGCTCTGTGAGCATTTATTTATGCCCAGGAAGTCATTTAACCTTTTTTTGGCCAAAATTGGAGGCGACCCAAAATTATCATTTTGCCATAGTTTAGCTTTATGTTTTTGACCAAATTTGGGTCAAACAGCAACCACCTAGAAAATGCTTCAAAACACATTGAAACACACATAGGACCATTTATTTATACCCAGGAATTAATTTTAACTACTGTTGGGCCAAGATTTGAGGTGACCCAAAAAGAACATTTTGCCATAGTATAGCCTTATGTTTTTCACCAAATTTGGGACATACTGTGACCTTCCAGTTAAAGCTTTAAAACAACTTGAAATACCCCAGGGAGCATTTATTGATGCCCAGGCAGTCATTTCAGCCACTTTTCGGCCAAAATTGGTGGCGACCCAAAATGACCATTTTGCCATAGTATAGCCTTATGTTTTTGACCAAATTTGGGACAAACAGCAAACACCTAGAAAATGCTTCAAAACACATTGAAACACACCTGGTAGCATTTATTTATACCCAAGAATTCATTTTAACCACTGTTGGGCCAAGATTTGAGGTGACCCAAAATGGACATTTTGCCATAGTATAGTCCTATGTTTTGGAAAAAAATTTGGGACATACGGGGAATGCCCAGGAAAAGCTAGAAAACACCTTCAAATATCCCTGGGACCATTTATGTATTCCCAGAAATCCATTTTAAACACTTTTGGGCCAAAATTGGAGGCGACCCAAAATTACCATTTTGCCATAGTATAGCCTTATGTTTTTGCCCAAATTTGTGACAACAGTGACTGGCCCGAAAATGCTTCAAAACACATTAATATTGCCCTAGGAGTATTTATTTATACCCTGAAAGTCATTTTAATACATTTCTGGCATGAATTGCAGGTGGCCAAAAATGGCAATTTTGCCATAGTATAGCCTTATGTTTTTGACCAAATTTGGGACAAACAGCAACCACCCAAGAAATACTTGAAAACACCTTAAAATAGCTCTGTGAGCATTTATTTATGCCCAGGAAGTCATTTAACCTTTTTTGGCCAAAATTGGAGCGACCCAAAATTATCATTTTGCCATAGTTTAGCTTTATGTTTTTGACCAAATTTGGGTCAAACAGCAACCACCTAGAAAATGCTTCAAAACACATTGAAACACACATAGGACCATTTATTTATACCCAGGAATTAATTTTAACTACTGTTGGGCCAAGATTTGAGGTGACCCAAAAGAACATTTTGCCATAGTATAGCCTTATGTTTTTCACCAAATTTGGGACATACTGTGACCTTCCAGTTAAAGCTTTAAAACAACTTGAAATACCCCAGGGAGCATTTATTGATGCCCAGGCAGTCATTTCAGCCACTTTTCGGCCAAAATTGGTGGCGACCCAAAATGACCATTTTGCCATAGTATAGCCTTATGTTTTTGACCAAATTTGGGACAAACAGCAAACACCTAGAAAATGCTTCAAAACACATTGAAACACACCTGGTAGCATTTATTTATACCCAAGAATTCATTTTAACCACTGTTGGGCCAAGATTTGAGGTGACCCAAAATGGACATTTTGCCATAGTATAGTCCTATGTTTTGGAAAAAATTTGGGACATACGGGAATGCCCAGGAAAAGCTAGAAAACACCTTCAAATATCCCTGGGACCATTTATGTATTCCCAGAAATCCATTTTAAACACTTTTGGGCCAAAATTGGAGGCGACCCAAAATTACCATTTTGCCATAGTATAGCCTTATGTTTTTGCCCAAATTTGTGACAACAGTGACTGGCCCGAAAATGCTTCAAAACACATTAATATTGCCCTAGGAGTATTTATTTATACCATGAAAGTCATTTTAATACATTTCTGGCATGAATTGCAGGTGGCCAAAAATGGCAATTTTGCCATAGTATAGCCTTATGTTTTTGACCAAATTTGGGACAAACAGCAACCACCCAAGAAATACTTGAAAACACCTTAAAATAGCTCTGTGAGCATTTATTTATGCCCAGGAAGTCATTTAACCTTTTTTGGCCAAAATTGGAGGCGACCCAAAATTATCATTTTGCCATAGTTTAGCTTTATGTTTTTGACCAAATTTGGGTCAAACAGCAACCACCTAGAAAATGCATCAAAACACATTGAAACACACATAGGACCATTTATTTATACCCAGGAATTAATTTTAACTACTGTTGGGCCAAGATTTGAGGTGACCCAAAAGAACATTTTGCCATAGTATAGTCCTATGTTTTGGAAAAAAATTTGGGACATACGGGAATGCCCAGGAAAAGCTAGAAAACACCTTCAAATATCCCTGGGACCATTTATGTATTCCCAGAAATCCATTTAAACACTTTTGGGCCAAAATTGGAGGCGACCCAAAATTACCATTTTGCCATAGTATAGCCTTATGTTTTTGCCCAAATTTGTGACAACAGTGACTGGCCCGAAAATGCTTCAAAACACATTAATATTGCCCTAGGAGTATTTATTTATACCATGAAAGTCATTTTAATACATTTCTGGCATGAATTGCAGGTGGCCAAAAATGGCAATTTTGCCATAGTATAGCCTTATGTTTTTCACCAAATTTGGGACATACTTTGACCTTCCAGTTAAAGCTTTAAAACAACTTGAAATACCCCAGGGAGCATTTATTGATGCCCAGGCAGTCATTTCAGCCACTTTTCGGCCAAAATTGGTGGCGACCCAAAATTACCATTTTGCCATAGTATAGCCTTATGTTTTTGACCAAATTTGGGACAAACAGCAAACACCTAGAAAATGCTTCAAAACACATTGAAACACACCTGGGAGCATTTATGTATGCCCAGGAATCCATTTTATCCACTTTTGGGTCAAAATTGGAGGCGGCCCAAAATTACCATTTTGCCATAGTATAGCCTTATGTTTTGGAAAAAATTTGGGACATACGGGAATGCCCAGAAAAACCTTGAAAACACCTTCAAATACCCCTGAGACCATTTATGTGTACCCAGAAATCCATTTTAACCACTTTTGGGCCAAAATTGGAGGTCACCCAAAATGGCCATTTTCAGCCATCATCGATAAGCAGCCTATGTATTTAAAGCCTTCTCTCTGCTACTTTATCCAGATGTGTCAGCCGGTGCCGCAAACCACCTCCACTCCATCACCACCTCAGCTGTGGAATACACTCATCATCACCCCATCTGCATGTTCACTCACCTCTTCATCTCATTACCACCACCATGGTCTAGGCCCCAGGGGAAGAACTGTAAAGCATCTACTCAGCTCTTCACACTCATCACATGACGTCTCCACGTCTGCTGGGGTCTAAGTGCCAAAGATGTACTCAAGCACGATTTATACTTTCAATAAATCTTATGTCAAAACATATATTGTGTCTGTTTCTGTTTGAGTCTCTCCAGGTTGAATTGAAGGTGACCCAAAATGGCCATTTTTTAATAGTATAGATTTGTGTTTTAACCAAGTTGGTTTGTTAGTGGCTTCCGAGAAAATGCATGATATCAGCTTAAAATACCCCTGGGAGCATTAATTGATGCCCAGGGAGTCATTTCAACCACTTTTGTGTAAGAATTGGAGATGACGAAAAACGCCCATTTTGCAATAGTATAGCCTTATGTATTTGACCAAATTTAGAAAATATGGTGACCGACCACGAAAATGCTTGAAAATACCTTTAAACACACATGGGAGGATTTATTGATGCCCAGGCAGTCATTTCAACCACTTTTGGGCCAAAATTGTAGGTGACCCAAAATGACCATTTTGCCATAGTATAGCCTTATGTTTTTGACCAAATTTGTGAGAAACAGTGACCACCCAGAAAAATCTTCAAATCACATTCATATTGCTCTGGGAGTATTTATTTATACCCTGGCAGTCATATTAATACATTTCTGGCCAGAACTTCAGCTGGCCAAAAATGGAAATTTTGTCATAGTATAGCCTTATGTTTTTGACCAAATTTGGGACAAATGGTTACCACCCAAAAAATGCTTTAAAACACCTTAAAATAGCTCTGGGAGCATTTATCTATACCCAGGAAGTCATTTTAACCACTTTTAGGCCAAAATTGGAGGTCACCCAAAATGGCAATTTTGCCATAGTATAGCCTTATGTTTTTTTGGTTTTTTTTTAACCAAATTTGGAACGTACTGCAACCTTCCAGCTAAAGCTTGAAAACACCTTGAAATACCCCTGGGAGCATTTACTGATGCCCAGGAAGTTATTTTAATACATTTCTGGACAGAATTACGGGTGGCCAAAAATGGTAAATTTTCTATATTATAGCCTTATGTTTTTGACCAAATTTGGGACAAACAGCAACCACCTAGAAAATGCTTCAAAACACATTGAAATACGCATGGGAGCATTTATTTATACCCAAGAATTCATTTTAACCACTGTTGGGAAGTGGGACCATTTATGTATGCCCAGAAATCCATTTAAGCCACTTTTGGGCCAAAATTGTAGGTGACCCAAAATGACTATTTTGCCATAGTATAGCCTTATGTTTTTTTTACCAAATTTGGAACGTACTGCGACCTTCCAGCTAAAGCTTGAAAACAACTTGAAATACCCTGGGGAGCATTTATTGATGCCCAGGCAGTCATTTCAACCACTTTTGGGCCAAAATTGTAGGTGACCCAAAATGACCATTTTGCCATAGTATAGCCTTATGTTTTTTGAAAATTTGGGAAAAGTACACCCAGAAAAATCTGGCCTTTATTTATGCCCAGGAAGTCATTTTAATCCATTTTGGGCCAAAATTGCAGGTGGCCAAAAATGACCAATTTTGTCATAGTATAGCCTTATGTTTTTTACCAAATTTGGGACAAATGGTTACCACCCAAAAAATGCTTCAAAACACATTAAAATAGCTCTGGGAGCATTTATCTATACCCAGGAAGTCATTTTAATCACTTTTAGGCCAAAATTGGAGGTCACCCAAAATGGCCATTTTCCCATAGTACCGCCTCATGTTTTTGACCAAAATTGGGACATATTGCAACCTTCCAGCAAAAGCTTGAAAACACCTGGGAGCATTTATTTATACTCAGCAAGTCATTTCAACCGCTTTTAGACCAAAATTGCTGTTTTTTTTGTATACCCTTATGTTTTTGATCAAATTTGGGACCACCCAACAATGCTTTAAAACACCTTAAAATAGCTTTGGGAGCATTTATTTATTCCCAGGAAGTCATTTTCATCACTTTTGGACCAAATTGGAGGTGACCCAAAATGGCCATTTTGCCATAGTATAGCCTTATGTTTTTGACCAAATGTACAACAAATTGAGACCGTCCAGAATGTACTTTAAAACAGGCTTACATACCGGTGACAACAGGTGCATCAAATGCCTTCAGTCTCTTCTGGGTTGGGTGACTCATGGGCACAATTACTCAATGTACTACATTTATAATTGTAATATACTCCTGTAATAGAATGGAACTAGTACAGTAAAATAAAGTGTATCTCCTTTGCACCTACATTGTACATACAAACCACTAATACTCCATTTAATACATGTATTTCTTTTTATGAATGCAGTGTTATTATTCTTAGATACAATGGTGCTTGTACAGTAAAATAAGAGTATCTCTGATTTTAAAAAACTTAGTATTATTATTATATTTATCTAACCAGGAATAGTGCAAACAAACATTTCAAAGGGTCTTTGCTGTAAGGATATCAGGATTAATCAATTTCACAATTTGTACTGGTACTATATAGCAGTAGTTAAACACAACAATAAACACAACTGAATCTGACAAACTTTTAAACACAACATAAACATGACTTAAGACAAGGTTCCAGTGACATCACTAAAAATTAGTTATCTATGACACGACACTATGAACTTATGTTTGTTTGATTTGCAGAAATGTACCATTTGCTTGTAAACTGTCAATTTTGGTGTGAATTCCTGGGTGTGAACAATCTGAACGTTTACTTGTGTTAACTGCAATCACCAAAGTTAAAAGAGTGTAACACGTGGGAAGTAAGTTTGTCAGATCACTCATTGTTGACATAAAAACTAAACCCTCAGTTCTAGAGCCCACAATACAGTGGGTAGACTAAATGTGTGCTTAGTGGGCCAATAAAACAATTACTAAGTTGAATTTCATATATATATTACAAGAAAAAAAAAGGAAACTAGAATAGAGAATTACCTGTTTCCTTCCCTCTTTTTTTTTCTGAGCAGGGGGGGGAGGGGGGAGGTAGTTGAGTATGTATATGCTTAACTCCCCCCTCCCCAGTCTTTTCTTCCCCCCCCCCTGGGGGGGCCGCGTCTGCCCCCGGCCGCCACAGGAGGGAAGTGGCGAATCTCTCCCCGGGAAAGGGGGGAGGGGA
Source organism: Rhyacichthys aspro (assembly GCA_036850595.1). Taxonomy (NCBI): domain Eukaryota; kingdom Metazoa; phylum Chordata; class Actinopteri; order Gobiiformes; family Rhyacichthyidae; genus Rhyacichthys; species Rhyacichthys aspro. The sequence continues at coordinate 2,259 of JAWCTZ010001327.1, read as the reverse complement.
GCGGAAAAATCTCCTTACACCCACCTCGCCGGGTGGGGGGGGGGGGTTTTCCCCCGCGGGGGGGTTTGGAGGAGTCGCCCCCCGGTGTGAGGGACCCCCCCACCGAGGCAACCCCCCCCAAATACGACGAGGGAGTCTCAGCCACCCTGTGGAGGAAACTCATTTCGGCCGCTTGTATCCGAGGATCTTGTCTTTTGGTCATGACCCAGAGCTCATGACCATAGGTGAGAGAAATGAAGATTGACTGGTAAATCGAGAGCTGCCTTGCAGCTCAGCTCCTTCTTAACATGGACAGACCAGTACATCAACACGTAGCTGTGGAATCTGCACGATCTGTCTGTCAATCTCCCATTCCATCCTTCCCTCACTCGTGAACAAGACCCCAAGATACTTGAACTCCTCCACTTGAGGCAGGAACTCTCCACCAACCTGAAGGGGGCAGCCACCTTTTTCGGCTTAGAACCATGGCCTCGGACTCTGGAGGTGCTGATTCTCATCCCAGCCGCCTCACACTCGGCTGCAAACCGTCCCAGTGCACGCTGAAGGTCCTGGTCTGAGGGGAGCCAACAGGACCCATCATCCCAAAGCAGAATGAGATCCTGAGGTCCCAAACCAGGACCCCTCCGGAGTCCCTGACTGCGCCTAGAAATCCTGTCCATAAAAATTATGAAGGGGAGCGGTGACTTGGGGGAGCCTGCTGGAGATAACGTGCGCCGGGAATAGGTCCTTACTGCCGGCTATGCAGCCAAGCTCCTGCTCCGGTCGTACAGGGACCGGACAGCCCTTAAGGGGCCCCGGACCCCATACTCCCAGAGCACCCCCACAGGATGCCGCAGGGACACGGTCGAATGCCTTCTCCAGATTCACAAAACACATGTGGACTGGTTGGGCAAACTCCCATGAACCCCCAGCACCCTGGGAGGGTATAGAGCTGGTCCAGTGTTCCCCAACCAGGACGAAAACCGCATTGTTCCTCCTGCATTCCGAGGGTTCGACTATCGGCGGATTCTCCCTCTCAAGTACCCTGGCATAGACTTTCCCGGGAGGCTGAGGAGTGTGATCCCCCTGTAGTTGGAGGAAACACCCTCCGGTCCCCCTTCTTAAAAAGAGGGACCACCACCCGGTCTGCCAGTCGAGAGGCACTGTCCCCAACTCACGCGATGTTGCAGGGACGTGTCAGCCAAGACAGCCCTACAACATCCAGAGACTTGAGGAACTCAGGGAAGATCTCATCCACCCCGGCGCCTTGCCACCGAGAATCTTTTTAACTGCCTCGGTGACTTCAGCTTGGGTGATGGACGGGTCACATCTGAGCCCCGGCCTCTGCTTCCTCAGTGGAAGACATGGTCAGTGGATTGAGGAGATCCTCCAAGTATTCCTTCCACCGTCCGACAATGTCCCCAGTCGAGGTCAACAGGCAACTGCCCACCTCCACTGTAAAACAGGGTTAGTGGAGCAGTGTTTCTCCCTCCTCCTGAGGGCGCCGAACGGTTTGCCAGAATCTCTTCGAGGCCGACCGCTCTTTCTCCATGGCCTCTCAGCAAACTCCTCCCAGACCAGAGTTTTTGCCTGCACAACCACCCGGGGGCTGCAGTCCGCTGGCCTGCCGGTACCCATCAGCTGCCTCAGGAGTCCCACAGGCCAACCAGGCCCGATAGGACTCCTTCTTCAGCTTGACGGCATCCCTTACTTCCGGTGTCCACCACCGGGTTCGGGGGTGCCGCCACTGCAGGCGCCGGAGGCCTTACGTCTATGCTCCGAGCAGCTTCGTGTCGACAATGGAGGTGGAGAACATGGTCCGCTCGGACTCAATGTCTCCAACCTCCCTCGGGATCTGGTTGAAGTTCTGCCGGAGGTGGGAGTTGAAGACCTCTCTGACAGGGGACTCAGCCAGACGTTCCCAGCAGACCCTCACAATACGTTTGGGTCTGCCAAGTCTTTCCGACTTCCTCCCCGCCATCGGATCAACTCACCACCAGGTGGTAGGTCAGTGACAGCTCCGCCCTCTCTTCACCCAGTGTCCAAGACATACGCCCAAGGTCAGATGAAACAACTACAAAGTCGATCATCGACCGGCCTAGGGTGTCCTGGTGCCACGAAGGCATGATGGACACCCTTATGTGAACGTGGTGTTTGTTATGGACAAACTGTGACTAGCAAGAGTCCAACAACAGAACACCACTCGAGTTCAGATCAGGGCCGTTCCTCCAATCACGCCCCTCAGGTGTCACTGTCCGTGGGGTGGGCCCAGCCACCGGG
>JAWCTZ010001326.1:0-20515 GCA_036850595.1 Rhyacichthys aspro | reverse complement strand
TAGCTTAACTGTTGGTTAGCTAGCGAATATTAGCAATTAGCCTTAACTTATCAACCGTTTTGTTACCGTTCAGAATTAAATGTTAAACCAATTCCTCTTTTTTATTTCTTAAAATCCATCCATGTTTTCACCACAGTTTGTCAAACATTTTAACATCATTTTCAATCTGTAGTGTCTAATATTTACATTAAACCCGTAAAGACTGCATGTCCTGTTCTAAAACCTGTATTTTTATGTTCTTTTTCTACCGAACCTGTTAAAGGTGTTGTGCCTAACGGACCCTGAGTTATTCTGCTCATACGACTGAGTTCTGTCGAGGTTTTCGTTCGTCTGAAGCGGATTACGCAAATGAAGCTAGACATTTCTGTAATTCTGTAACTGTGTTTTAACGAGGATTTTAACGAGTGATTTTACAACTTGAGTGATTTCCTTTGATTTAGCCACAACAGATACTTCGTAAAGTGGATAAAATGATAAAAGATGTATTTAAAAATCTAACTAAAAAGGACGTATAATCACTCGTCGTCCTCCGTGTTTTGTCGTAAACTGTTGGATGTTGCTGCCTTTAGAACAAGTTGCCAAATTTTGTATAATCTTTGCTGAATGAAACTCTATTTAGTGCTTTTTATTGTGTTCTGGAGCTCAGTGTTGTTTCCTTTTGAAATAAAATGTCTCTAAAAGCAGTTCCTCAGTGAATTATTATTATATTATTTTTTTAAATTATTATTATTATTTATTATCCCTTTATTTGTAATTCATAGTTGGCAGCTGCCACCAGGGGCGCCCTGTATGTTTTGATGTTGAAACAAATTTATAAAAGTTGTGAAATCTGACAGAATAATGAAAAAGTGAAGTGAATTGTGTTTATTTGCCAAACTGCTTAAAATATTAATCTCTTTGTATTTATTATAAGTATTCTAAATAAATAAATGCTAATTGGTGAACATTATCAGTCATTAAGCCACTGTGTAATAGAAGTTTATTTATTTAAAATCTACATGAATCTCTACAAATCTGAACCTCTGATGAGTCAACACAATTGTACCTTGAAATTAATTTATTTTGAATCACTTTTGATGTTTTTTAATGTTACTATAAATTATATTTCATTTTAGTTTGAACACGTGAAACGTGGCTCAGTGTAAACCCTCAAATAAAAAACTATGTCTAAACTCTTTATGGACACACTTTATCAACTAGATTAATTCATATCTAATTATATTTAAAAGAAGGAAATAATCCCACGACTGAATCAGTCCAAAAAATAGAGAGTTGTTGGATTTTTGCATCTGGCCTTTATTTAAATACACTTTAAAAATATCTCAGAAACATCAGAGGGGTATTTATTTTTGTTATTTTTAATGTTGTAAAAATAAAAATGTCGTTCATTTAGTTCATTTCAAAACTGTGAACATTTAATAACATCCAAATATAAGCAAAAGACCAAAAGAAGACAAGAAACACATGGATTGATTACTGCGTTATCAGTAAAACTTTTTTTTGGCCTCTGTTAACATCCATTTCCCAAGTTTTACTTTGACAGACTTCAATAAACATTGTCCTTATTGCGTCGAAGGTAAACATTCACACATTTATATATTTTTAAATGCATCACTTTCCCAAAACTCTGCTTTAGTTTTTGTTCAAATCTCATTCAGCAAAAAATACAAATACTTCAAATCATGCTTCATTTTTAAATTCATAAAAATACATGCAGCATATCATTTATTAGAACAACAGTTATTGGTTTTCCATAAAACACTCGATTAAGATAAAATAAAGATAAAGAGTTTGTGCTGATTTCATGCTTTTAGTTTTAAAACTTTTACAACAGTCGTTTTCACCAGCGTTAACTTCTTTCGATAAAGAAGAGGCTAAAGGTTTCCATCTGAGCTCACTTTATTTCTTCATGACGTTTGCTTCGTGTTCAGAGATGAACCAGAGTCAGACTTAAACTGATGGGTTTGTTTTTGTAATTTTCTAAAACGATGCAAAGGGATTTAATTAAATAAACTGAAGAGGAATGTGAACTGGATTTTGATGAATTTGATGGTTTTATTTGGATCTCAACGGGTTTTAGTAGGATTTGAACAGGTTTTAGTGTTTTTAGATGGGTCTGCCCAAGTTTTCATTGGGTTTGGGCTGGTTTTAGTTGGATCTGACCAGGTTTTAGATGGATTCAAATAGGTTTTATTTGATTATTTTTAGTTACATTAGTTGAACCGGTTTTAGTCAGATTTGGACAGGTTTCAGTAGATTCTTGTCGTCTGCCTGTTCAAGTCCTTCGAGGTTCCCTTCTGTTTTATTTGTAGAGTTTTCTCTTGTGTAAATCTTTTGGAAATGTAAATGAGCCGAACCATCTGGAGCTGAACAAACTCATCAGCGTCCAGAGAAAACAGAGAAAACAGAGAGAAAACAGAGAAAACAGAGAGAAAACAGAGAGAAGGTGGCTGCTGTGAACAAACAGACTTTAGAAAGCACCAAACAAACCCAAAAATAGCATCTCTGTCTCTTTGTGAAACCAAAACGCTGCAGTGTTTTCCTTCAGGAGCTGATTTTAGATCTGATCGAAGTGTACTGAAGAAACTGAAAAAAAGCTTCTTTTTTTAAATTCAGTTTCACATCTGGAGTTAAAACTGGATAAAAGCAAACCACATCTGTGTCTTTTATGTGCTTTTTTATTTGTGTTTTACTGTGCATTAATTAATTTGGTAGATATTATTTGTCTATAAATATTTGTCTTTTAAAGCCTTTTGAGGCAATTGTTATTTTATTATTGTGATACTGGACTAAAGAAATAAAACTGAATTTACAGCTGTTTGTTTTGTCCTGCCACATCCACAACATCAGTTTATGCTTTTGCTATTATTGCTGCACTGACCTGAGACAGTTTTATGAGACGGCTTCTTTTCTTTTCTTTTCTTTAGGTGCGTCTGAAGAAATAAATACAACTCTGCACAAAACCACCGCTTTCTCAACTAAATAAAGTCTCTAAAATCACTTCCTTCACCACAGTCCAGGCCTATTCAGCCGCTGTCATTAAACGATGCCTTTTAGCAACAGAATTATCAATATCAATAAAATGTTTTCTGTCTGAATCCAGAGTAAAGCCTTGTGCGTCTGAACTTCTGAAGCTGAGGTAGAGGCTGCCTTTTGCCTTGTTTTAACTTTGACCAAAACAGACGAGTAGTGTTTCAAGTCTGTGCTGTTTAAACGCTTATAGGAAGGTTTAAGACGACGAAGAGTGAGACGTCTTGTCTTCTTCGTCCTCATCATCGCTGAGAAAAAGCAGAGGGAACATCCCTAAAAGACAACCAATGGACACTCCGATGGCTTTACCCTGAAAAACAAGACGAAAACGGGATTTAGATGGATTTAAACAGGTTTTAGTTGGATTTAAAGAGGTTTTAGATAGATTTGAGCAGGTTTAACTCAGATTTGAACAGGTTTTAGATGGATCTGAGCAGGTTTAACTCAGATTTGAACAGGTTTTAGATGGATCTGAGCAGGTTTAACTCAGATTTGAACAGGTTTTAGATGGATTTGAACAGGTTTTAGATGGATTTGAACAGGTTTTAGATGGATTTGTCTCACCAGATGAGAGCTGACCCTGGTCTGCCACATATCGACTTGTTTCGGAGTCAGATCTGGGACGTTCATCCCGAGTTTCGACACCAGAGCCTCCACGTAACCTGCCAGACTTCACACAAAAACACATCAGTCCAAACAAACCTGAGCAAAGGATTAAAGAAGGGTTCGCTCACCCGAGTCCGGCCAGGTCTGACACCAGGTTCCCCAGAGCTGCAGCTGGAGAGAAAAACAACAGAGATTTACTGAAGGAATAACACCACTCTCTGTCTCCACTGCATTAAACGAGCGAGTCCCAAAAAACTACAAACTGCATTTGTCACTTGGACCAAAAAAGAACACGTTCCTTCATCGCAAACGATCCACTTCTGCTTTAATCGAAGGCAGTCTTTCAGATGGATTAGAACCGGTTTTAGTTGGATTTGAACAGGTTTAAGATGGATTTAAACAGGTTTTAGATGGATTTAAACAGGTTTTAGGTGGATCTTCCTGATTTAAAGAGTGTTTAATAAAAATCCTGAACTAAAGCCTCAGTTGGGACACATTCCTCACAATAAACTAAAAAAGTGTCTCATTTTCTTTTGACAGAGACGAGTCGGATCAAAAACCGAGCGTTGGACGAAGATGAAACTGTGTCTGAGAGAAAACCAGGCCACGCTCCAGCAACAAGAAACGAACAAGGGACGAGGAAAGGATGGAAGGAAACGAACACGGGACGAGGAAAGGATGGAAGGAAACGAACACGGGACGAGGAAAGGATGGAAGGAAGGAAGTGAGCTGCAGTGATTTATGAAGATTTCAAAGAGAAACGAGCAAAAAGAGATAAAACAGAGTCAGGAAAATGGGTCGGGATTGATCCAGGACTGGACTTTATCCAGAGAACTGTTTAGACCTGGTTTAGACCTGGTTTAGACCTGGTTTAGTCCTGGTTTAGTCCTGGTTTAGACCTGGTTTAGTCCTGGTTTAGTCCTGGTTTAGTCCTGGTTTAGACCTGGTTTAGACCTGGTTTAGTCCTGGTTTAGTCCTGGTTTAGACCTGGTTTAGTCCTGGTTTAGTCCTGGTTTAGACCTGGTTTAGTCCTGGTTTAGACCTGGTTTAGACCTGGTTTAGTCCTGGTTTAGTCCTGGTTTAGTCCTGGTTTAGTCCTGGTTTAGACCTGGTTTAGTCCTGGTTTAGTCCTGGTTTAGACCTGGTTTAGTCCTGGTTTAGACCTGGTTTAGACCTGGTTTAGTCCTGGTTTAGACCTGGTTTAGACCTGGTTTAGTCCTGGTTTAGACCTGGTTTAGATCTGGTTTACTCCAGGTTTAGTCCTGGTTTAGACCTGGTTTAGTCCTGGTTTAGTCCTGGTTTAGACCTGGTTTAGTCCTGGTTTAGTCCTGGTTTAGACCTGGTTTAGTCCTGGTTTAGACCTGGTTTAGTCCTGGTTTAGACCTGGTTTAGTCCTGGTTTAGTCCTGGTTTAGTCCTGGTTTAGTCCTGGTTTAGACCTGGTTTAGTCCTGGTTTAGACCTGGTTTAGTCCTGGTTTAGACCTGGTTTAGACCTGGTTTAGTCCTGGTTTAGACCTGGTTTAGTCCTGGTTTAGTCCTGGTTTAGTCCTGGTTTAGACCTCGTCATAAAGGATCCGAGACTAAACCAGGTCTAGTCCAGGTCCAGATCAGAGATAAACCAGGACTGAACCAACAGTTTAAACATTAAATTATTAAAGGTTTACAGTGAAACAGATTAAAGGGTATTGTATTATTGTCTCATTCCTCCAGGTGCATGACCTCTGACCCCTGACCTGAGCGGGCCCTACCTGCCATCGTGGAGATGCCCAGAGTCACTCCGATGGACAGTTCGATCTGTGTCCCCTGAACAAAACATTTACATAAAAACACCAGAAACTCAAGCATCTCCAGCAGAACAGTGATAAAGAAGCGTCTGCGTTCGACTCACGGCTGCGATCATGATGGCGTTGTCCAGGAAACCGAAGCCCACGAAGGGGATGGCGTTGTGCAGCAAAACTACAAACACACACCACACATTAACAGAACATTTGAGAGATTATAGGAATTTAACAGAGTCTTACTGTATCTCATCTGAGCAGAGGTCGGACGAGTCGGCTCCAGTTTTTCTGAAACAAACGCAAAGTTTTACAATTTCAGCTTCACTTTGCTGCAGTTTTCTCTTTTCTTGTCCCTGTCTCAGACTCTCCTCCAAAACCAGTCTAGGGACCTCTCCTGCTTCTCTTTTATTAAAAAATAAAACCAGACCAGTTTTTCCTCCAAAATACTAATCCATTTGACCAAACTGAAGTTTAGAGTTTAGCGTTAGCTTAGCTGTGACTTCAGCGTCAGGACGACAATTATCTCCTCCTCGTTAAACATTACGTGATTGAATTGACAGTATTTATCTGTGTTTTACGTTGTCTCCCTTTTCTCTGTTGATGCTTTTCTTTTTTCAGCTGTTTCTCTGTTAAAAGACATATTCAGGTGTCGACCAATGGAACATGTGACTTTGAAAACATCAGAGAAAAAGGAGGAACATTTAAAACAGGTGAAAAAGACTGGAGCGTGAACTCAAAACAAAACCTCAAGTCTGTAATTACTGTGGATCTAGTTCAACACAATGAACATAAGATAAAAATTCAAGGCCAGACTTTAAAACAGTTCACTTTGATGTATGGACTTCATATTCTCTCTTTATTAAAATGAATGAGCCATAATGAGCTGCTGTTCAGACTCATTATCCACTGATTAAAACAAAATAATGAGAAAATTAACCACCGTTGGTTTAATACACACATTATTCATCGAATCAGAGTCACGTCAGAAACGGTTCCTCTTTGAACGTCTTTGTTTAAATAAAAGGTTTAAAAAGTCCAGGTCCAGAGTCAGATCCTGAAAGTCTGGTTCTGTTACAGAGTGAGGTAGATCAGTAACACAAAGGGGCTCCAAAGAAAACAGTAACAGCATAAATCTGACGATACGGACCTGTTCAGACCTGGGATTTGAACAGGTTCCAGTCACACTTGAAATAGTTCTAGTTAAATGTGAAATAGTTCTAGTTGGATTTGAATAGGTTTTGGTTGGATTTGTACAGGTTCTAGTTTGATTTGAACATGTTTTAGTTGATTTGTTTTGGGCCTGGTTTAGTCCAGATTAAACCCTTGAATAAAGCCAGATCCAGGCCCAGTTTAGTCCAGATTTAGTGAAGTTTTTGTCCAGTTCCTGTTAATGATTCTTATTTTCTTTATTCAGCCTCTGTTCAGTCACATTCCTTTTCCTCAGAGCTCGTGTTTGTTTTTAAGGCGTGAACTCTGACTTTTCTTTTCATAAATCTCTATTTTTTTCCACATTTCTTCCATTCTTACCTTGAGCCATGGCTAAAGTCTCAAAACTGTGCAGTTCCTGGAGCAGACACGTCCTCTCCGCGGGCTGCAGTCTGTAGATGAACTCTTTGGCTCTTTTCGGGGAGTTCAGCGGCTCCTTGGGTTCTTTTTTACCGCCGTGTGTCCCCATGTCTCGACCCGGCGTGAGGCGCACTGTCCCCGGCTTCCACTGCGCTGCTTCCCCCGCTGTTACACCCGGGTATAACCTCCACAAACCCGGCCGTAGAGCTCCACGAACACACAACTTCAACATTGCAAATAGATTATGACGATAAATAAGTGTTTAGGTGTAAAAATAAAGCAGGTTTTGAACGTTATTCTCCCAGCGGAGCTTCGTGAAAACGTCCCCGCTCAACAACGACTAAATCCCGGGTTGAAGTTGTTGCTCTTCTCGGTCTCGCGTTATCTTTGAGAGCAGCTTCTTCTCTTGTCAAAACCAGATAAACCCTCCACAAAAGCCTTATACATAAACAAACTTTTAAACGAGGGCTTGGTCATTAAAATCAAACGGGTTTTAAAGCGTCTTTGTGGCCACGGAGCTTCGTGGAAGTCTCCCCGCAGACCGACGCCTGTAGCCCGGGCTGAAGTTGTTCCACCTGTCGGTCTTCTCGGGAAAAACCGGGAAAAACCTCCACAAAACAGACGGACAATAACCACGAGAAGAGTCCTTCAGCACCGTACTGAGGTTACGCTTTTAAATGAGTCTTTTAGGGTGCAAATAAATCCAGTTTGAAGGGTTTTCCCGCCGCGGAGCTTCGTGGACGCCTCCCCGCAGACCAACGCCTGTCGCCCGGGCTGAAGTTGTGACACACCCCGGTCCCGCGTTAGCTTCTCCACAGACTGTAAACTGTAAAATTAACTTAATATTTAATAAAATTTAGAAATATTATACGGTTTAAGGGTTCTTTAACTTTCATGTCGTTGTTTTTGTCCTTGAGAAGAGCAGTAAAAACGCCCTCATGTTGCGCTGGAGTTTGTGTCACGTGGAGTCACACCGGCGTCAACTCAACGGAAGTTACTCTTCACAATAAAAGCCTTCAAAATAAAACTGGCCAAAAGTTAACCGGGTTTTAAACCGAGTTTAATCTAGGACTAATTAAAGGACTGGACCAAGATTTAACTAGAGTTAGGCCAGGATTAAAACCAGACTGAAACTGAAACAGAAACCCAAAACACGACTGAAGTAAGATTAAACCAGGTCTAAACCAGGTCCAAACCAGGACTAGACACAGTCTAAACCAGGTCTAGGCCCAGGCTAAACCAGGACTAAATTAATCCATGTAAAACCTTACTTAAACAAGACATAAGCCAAAACTAAGTAGGATTAATAAAGAACTCAGTGTTGTATTATCTCCTTGTACCACTAGATGGAGTCACGAGCTTCAGTTCGCCACAGTTTTGCACACATTAAAAATTAAACTGATTATTTTACTGCTATAGACTAAGATGCATGCATTAAAAAAAACACAAAATGGCATGTTTCTGAGCTGTGATAATCTTCAGATCGGCTCAAAGTTGACCTTGAGAAACAGACGAGACGTGAACGGAGCGGCTTCTGTGAGTTATTTATTACAGCAGTCATTGCTCTGAGTCTCATACGTGCCTCTCAAACCAACTCCTGCAGCTATTTTTAAACCTGAGCTAAATAGGAAACACCTATATTAATAAACCTTCACATATTCAGATTTATTTTGTTAAAGCAGCAACGAGAAGTTTGAGAAAGTTCAAAAACAAACAGGCCTCAGTAAAAAAAAGATTGTTTTTCATAATCATTTGCTGACTTCAGGTGAATGTCTAACGTCAGAACGTCTCTGGGTAAAATTTAAATAAAGTATTCAATTTCAAGTTGCAAATCAAAATAATAGGGTATAGAATAGGGCCATCTGCTGGTGAAAGATGTGAACTGCAGGAGGACTAATCCAGGACTAAACCAGGTCTAAACCAGGACTGAACCAGGTCTAAACCAGGACTGAACCAGGACTAATCCTGATCTAAACCAGGTCTAAACCAGGACTGAACCAGGACTAATCCTGATCTAAACCAGGACTAAACCAGGTCTAAACCAGGACTGAACCAGGACTAAACCAGGTCTGAACCAGGACTAATCCAGGACTAATCCAGGTCTAAACCAGGACTAAACCAGGACTAAACCAGGTCTAAACCAGGACTAAACCAGGTCTAAACCAGGACTAAACCAGGTCTAAACCAGGACTAAACCAGGACTAACCAGGACTAAACCAGGACTAAACCAGGACTAACCAGGACTAAACCAGGACTAAACCAGGACTAAACCAGGTCTAAACCAGGACTAAACCAGGACTAAACCAGGTCTAAACCAGGACTAAACCAGGACTAAACCAGGTCTAAACCAGGACTAAACCAGGACTGAACCAGGACTAAACCAGGACTAAACCAGGACTAAACCAGGACTAAACCAGGACTAAACCAGGTCTAAACCAGGACTAATCCAGGTCTAAACCAGGACTAAACCAGGACTAAACCAGGACTAAACCAGGACTAAACCAGGACTAAACCAGGACTAAACCAGGACTAAACCAGGACTAAACCAGGTCTAAACCAGGACTGAACCAGGACTAATCCAGGTCTAAACCAGGACTGAACCAGGACTAACCCAGGACTAATCCAGGTCTAATCCAGGTCTAAACCAGGACTAATCCAGGTCTAATCCAGGTCTAAACCAGGACTGAACCAGGACTAACCCAGGACTAAACCAGGACTAAACCAGGACTAATCCAGGACTAATCCAGGACTAATCCAGGTCTAAACCAGGTCTAATCCAGGTCTAAACCAGGACTAAACCAGGACTAATCCAGGACTAAACCAGGACTAAACCAGGACTAATCCAGGACTAATCCAGGACTAATCCAGGTCTAAACCAGGTCTAATCCAGGTCTAAACCAGGACTAAACCAGGACTAATCCAGGACTAATCCAGGTCTAAACCAGGACTAAACCAGGACTAATCCAGGACTAAACCAGGTCTAAACCAGGACTAATCCAGGTCTAATCCAGGTCTAATCCAGGACTAATCCAGGTCTAATCCAGGTCTAAACCAGGACTAATCCAGGTCTAATCCAGGTCTAATCCAGGTCTAATCCAGGTCTAATCCAGGACTAAACCAAGAACAGGTTTTATTCCAATCCGAAGAGGTTTTAGTTGGATCTGACTCAGAGTTTTATCCTAAAAACCATCAGATCCAGACTCAGCTTTAATTTTAGATCCAGTTAAACCTGGACAAATATAAATATCCCACATTCTTCAGAAAACACAAATAAATTGGACAGCGTCTTATAAATGTCTCTTTATTCCCAGATAAACCTGATTCACAACATTCAACCGTCTTTGTCCATTTATCTTTTAATTCAACTCAAATTTAAACAGCTTCAAAAGAAATCACTGGGATCTTTAGTAAAATTAAACTGATTGTTTTTTTTTTTTTTGGTTTGAGCCACATTCATTCACTCATTCATCCACAGAGCAGCGTTTCCATCGGAGCCCTTTTTTACCATAAACACTTTATCTTTGAGCAGTTTTTAAATTAAATATAATCAGTCTCTGAGTCAGTCTATAGTTCGAGTCCATCGCGTTTCCTTCCTTCGTTGCTTTCAGCGCCAAATGTTTCACGAAAAACAAAAATAGGATTTTAAAAAACAAACAAACCAAGAAATTAAGATCAGTAAAAGAAAAGTGTTAAGGCCATGTTCAGATCTGAGAGGTTTTAGATGGATTTGGACAGATTTTAGATGGATCTCAAGACGTTTTATTTGGATTTGAGCAGGTTTTAGAAGGATTTGAGCAAGTTTAAGTGGGGTTTGAACAGGTTTCAGATTCATTTAAAGAGATTTCAGTTTCAATTTAACAGGTTATTTGTGTAGATCCAACCAAGACCAGTTCAAATCCATCTAAACCCTGTTAAAAATTCAAATAACACCTGATTAAATCCAAATGAAACCTTCACAGGATTAAACCCCAGAGTCCGAACTCGGCCACTGTCCCATTATTTCGAGCGTTATTTCCGTCCGAACCAAAGAAGGAAGGAAGCCCATTGTCTGTTCTGTCTCTTTAATTTAAATATAGAACTCTTTTAATTGTCTTCTGTGGAGTCCGTGTCGTCGTCGATGTATTCCTCTTCGATCGGCGTGGCTCCGTTCTGCGCGCCCCATTCGTCCGAGTCGTACTCTATACTGTCGTTATCGTTAATCTCTGCGTTCCCTCTCTCCGCCTCGTCTCCTCTGTCCTCTCCTCTGTCCTCTCCTCGATCTAAACCGTTTTCCCGCCGGTTCGCCTCCTCCTCTTCCTCCTCCGCCGCCGCTCGGTTGTTCTCGTACGGCGCCGCTCCGTTGTTGTTGGAGAACGGCGCTCGGTCTCGGACGTCCTCCTCGATGTAGACTCTCTGGTGACACATGGGGCACGTGTCCTGGATGTACAGCCATTTCCTCAAACACAGAGCGTGGAAGTAGTGGTTGCACGGCGTGATCCGAGCCGAGGACGAGAACTCTTGGTAGCAGATGGCGCAGACGTCCTCGATCTCTCGTAAATGGCCGCCTTTGACTTCGGGCAGGGAGTTGATTTTCTTGACGGCGCTGCGGCGGTTGATGAAGGTCTTCCAGCCGTTCTTGGCCTGGAGGTAAATGTTGAAGTAAGCGTGGAGGCACATCATGCAGGCGCGGATCTTGCTGCCGGACTCGAACATCATGGTGTAGGCGCCGTTTCCGAACATGACGACGCCGAACAGGAACTCGATCACGTTTCCCGTCGAGCGCACGTAGTAAACGTAGTCGTCCAGTTTCTCCCAAAGAGAAACGGAGAGACCGTCCGCCATGAACAGGCCGTAGACCGTCAGAGACACCACCACCTGAGGAGACAACAGGGTTAGAGGGGCTTCAACAGCTTCATCTGGAGTTTATTATTTAGATTTAGGATGTTTTAGATGGTTTTAAACCGGTATTAGTTGGAATCAAAATGTTTTAGTCGGACTTAAACAGATTCTAGTGTGATTTTGTCAGCAGGTTTTGGTTGGATTTACTCAGATTCTCGTTGGATTTTGTCAGGTTTCAGTTGGACCCAGAAACAGAGCAGATTAAAACAGGTTCTAGTTGTATTTAGTCAGGTTCTAGTTGTATTTAGTCAGGTTCTAGTTGTATTTAGTCAGGTTCTAGTTGTATTTAGTCAGGTTCTAGTTGTATTTAGTCAGGTTCTAGTTGTATTTAGTCAGGTTCTTGTATTTAGTCAGGTTCTAGTTGTATTTAGTCAGGTTCTAGTTGTATTTAGTCAGGTTCTAGTTGTATTTAGTCAGGTTCTAGTTGTATTTAGTCAGGTTCTAGTTGTATTTGAACAGGTTCTAGTTGTATTTAGTCAGGTTCTAGCTGAACTTAAGCAGGTTGTAGTCTGACCTTGAGGCAGAGCTCGACGCAGAAGGCCGTCACAGCGAAGAGCCACGTGTTGAGGACGTGGTGCTTCCACAGAAACACACTGAGGGCCACGGGCAGCAGCAGCAGAGCCACAGACACCAGCAGCACAGGCAGGTGGCGCCGTAGAGACGACACGTGGGACGCTCAGAGACATCAGCACCGGGTCCGTCATCCCGTGGATAAAGTGCAGGATGGCCGTCAGCAGCAGGCACATGTTCCGGCTCAGACGCACCTGCAGCACAACAGAAACACAGGGGTCTTTGTTTCAACAGGTTTGCACCCTTCCAAACTGAGCAGGATAATAATGGGTGACTATCTGTTTTTAATATCTTTCTAAAATAACGTTAGCCAAACTAACAGTGAGTTAAAGCTTTGTATGAGATTCAGAAGTTGTTTTTATTATCGGTTAAGCACTTTTCCAGTAAACAGTAAAATGTCAGTGTTCAGCCACAACTGCAGATCAGTCTGTGGGGTGGTAGGACTGCCTGGGTCCTGTCTGTTTACTCTGAGCCTCCGTATGAGCTGCACTGACCAGTCGCTCCTCTGGGTCCAGGCTGCTGAGTCCGGTCTGCAGAGCCAGGATGAAGAACAGGACCGGAGCCACGAAGCCCAGGCGCTTGTCCTCCTCCTCCGTGGATCCTACAGAAACAGTTTAACAACAACCTTTAAAACATGTCCAGTCAGCGCTGCGTTCATGCTCCCCTGGGAAAGTCTGGTTAGTCACGCATTTGTTCAATGAGATCTACAAACCAGTGTAACTTAGTGGTACCTAGAACTCGGCTCAAAACCAGAGGTGATAGGGCCTTTGCTGTAGCTGCTCCTCGGCTCTGGAACAGTCGACCTCTTAACGTTCGTGAGGCACAGACCCTCAGTCTTTTTAAATCCTCACTAAAAACTCATTTGTTTGCACTGGCTTTTAACACAAATGGAGCTGGCCTCTGACTTCCTTATCTATTCTTTTTACCTGTATTTATTTTAATCAATCTTATTGTTGTAATTGTTTTTACTTGTTTTATGTGTTTTTAATTTGTTCTACCTTTTTTACTGAGCCTGTAAAGCACTTTGGGCAGCGATGGTTGTTTTAAATGTGCTATATAAATAAAATTGACATTGACATTGTTCAAGACGACTTATCTAACCAGGACAAAAGGCACATTGACACAGGGTTTAGTGGGATCTGAACAGGTTTTAGATGGATTTAAACAGGGTTAGATGGGTTTGAACAGGGTTTACTTGGATTTGAACAGGTTTTAGTTAAATCTGAACAGGTTTTAGATGGATTTGAACATTTTTTGACTTAAATTTGTGACTTTACACCGGATCACGATTTGAATTTGTAACAAAATAATATCAAACCTGACTCAAATAAAGATTATTTCTGTATTGACTGTTATCGAGGCTTATTTGCTGGACACTTTCCTCACTTTTTTCCACACCACACGAATGAAGCACTGATATTTTTACATTTATGTTAGCAGAGTGTTACCGATGAAGGCGAGGATGCTGAGGCCTAAGTAGTGAGCCACGGAGGAGATGACGGCGCTCATCCCTAAAACTGTGAGAGTGGAGTCACATCCGGAGATGATCAGGTTGGAGAGCAGGTCCCAGAGCACGTCCCAGCTCAGCAGACTGCCCTGAGGAGGCAACAAACACAAGCATTATTACTCTACAGCCTCCTCCGCTCACACAAATACTGCTTCAATCTGCTGCAAATGATCTGACTGAAAATAAAGTGATTTAAATCCAGTTCAGTGATCAGCTCATCTCTCTCACCAAGATTAACAAATGCAACTGATTAAACTTGGTTTTGTTTTAGGGTTTCTGCAAAATGTTATTCTGGTCTTATTTCTCTAAATTAAAAAGTAACTAAGCAATGAATCTTTGTCAGTTTTTCAATAAATATTTATATTTTTCAAACATGTCTCTATGACTTGCAATTACATAATTACATTACAGTGTGATGTGATTTTCATTAGAGCAACATTTCTTATATAATATTAAGGTTATATCTTAAGGTTATAATACCTCAGATTTAGTTCTATTCCCATGAACTGAGCTGATAAATGAACTTTGACAGAGACTGGAGTTAGACTCAAACTCTTCTGTTGGAAAAGGAATTGAATAGAAACCCAGTTATTCACCTCGGAGTCCGTCCCTGCGTCTGTTAAGGCTCCCGTCGAGTCGGTGCTGTCCTTCCTCACCGCTCTCAGGACGTAGACCAGGATCAGAGCCTGCGCCGTGACCCGCGTTAACCAGAAAACCCTGAGCACGTCCGGAAACCGTATCCTCTTCCAGGTGTCCTCCAACAGCAGCTGCAGCCCGTAAATCCGGTACATGTGCCTCACCAGCAGATAAACGTACCTACACGTAGTAGAACCAGCGCAGTCTCAAGGCCAGGCAGAAAAACGTGGTCAGCGCCAACGCCAGCCCCGAAAACACCGCGATGAGCTGCCGCACGTCGACCGGCAGCTCCACCATCATCCCCCAGAGCGGCATCATGACGTCCAGCACCACCAGAGCGGCTAAGAACGAGTGCACGTTCAGCAGGAAGATGTACCCGATCCCGGCCAGCTGGACGGCCGCAAGAGCGAGCCACAGCGACGCGCCGCTGAGCAGCTTGAAACTTAAGGTGGATTTGTGGTAAGCGCCGTAAAAGTCCGACTGAGACGCGGCATAGTAGTTGACGAGAACGGAGGCGGCGGCGAGGAGGACGCCAAAAAACAGGGAGTAGAAGCGGAACAGGGCCTTCTGCGAGAGGAGCAGCACCACAGTGGACACCAGCACTCCTGAGAAAACACAGGACAGGGTTACAGTCATCCAAAAAGTCACTAATACCAGCTGTTTGTGAATTAAACAGAAAATAATCACTACTTTGTAGGAAAGCTCCCAAAAAATCCCAAAATATTCACAAAAAAATGCCTGGAGTGACCGAATAATGGAATGAGGCATGCTTTAGTAAAAGTATAAAGCTATTTCACCTTTATCGGGAAATAAAACTGCAGTTCAAAGGTTGACAGAGCACAGACGGACTTATGCAACACGGCCTGTCTCTGTTTAAAGAGTTCAAAGCTGACAAAGAAACACCCTGTGTGGGTTTACTCCACAGTGGAAACAGGTTTAAGGGGGTTTCCAGGGCCGAACGGAGCGTAAAGGGCCCTGAAATAGCTCTCAGAAGATTTTCCCTGTTTTTTTCTAGATGTGGATTTGTTTCATGGATAAACTATTCAGACTGTTGTTGTTGTATTTCTTCTTTTTGTTCATCTGTATCAGTCTAAAGTTAGGCCCTCAGCTTTAAAGTATTGTTTACAACAGCAGCAGCTTTATACAAACAGGTTCAAATCTGACTAAAACCTTTTCAAATCCAACTAAAACCTGAACAAATCCAACTAAAACCTGATTATATCCAACTAAACCCTGTTAAAATCTTATAATTTAAAACCACCTGTGAATTAATCAGTACATACATTTCCATACACCTGTCAGTCTTGGTTATAGGCATTAATTATACAAGTTATGTTCTTACTTTGACTTTAATTACATGGATTTAGCATAAACTCCTTCTACAGTAAACCCCATAATCATTCATATAAACATATGTAACCTTGTCTATGACCTGGAAATAGCTCAGGATTTCCCTGAAGAACCTGGAGGAAGTGTCTGGGGAGGGGCCTGCGCACGACTCACTCACAAAAGGAGATATATGATATAATAAGAATTACAAAACATACTGTTATTCAAGTCTCCTACGTTTTTACAAACTTGGAATACTTTGAGTAGACACTGGTTACACCAAGGAATTTAAAGTTTGAAGCAGTGATAACGAACTACGTTGTCTTTAATCCAAATAAACAAAGCTAAAACACCTGCCACATTGAATAATGTAACATTTAACCAGTTACTTGAGTGTTAAAACATCTAACGAATATTTTAAAACAAGCATTAGACCATTCAGCTAAACGTTAAAGTTAATTTATTAGACGCTAAAGAAGCTAACGAGTCGCTAATGTCACTTTCGCCCAAGTCGACATTTGACCCAGTTGCTACAATAAACACCTGAATTTAGCCACTTGTTAGCTTCTTTTGCATTTATTACATTAAATTTAACGTTAATTTAACTTTAGCTAAAGGGATACCGTATTAGTATTGTTTTATGTAGTTATTAAATTGATTTAGGACCCTGTTAAGTTTTTTTATTCAGTGTCACATAGCTTCACACTCTCGCCGCTGTTATTAGCCGCGTTAGCATTAGCTTAGCCTTAGCTTAGCATTAGCCGCTAGCTGTCAGCCCGTGTTTGTTGACAGAACTGAAAGTAGCCGCTGCCCGTTGCAGAACCCCGCTCCCAGCCCGGCTTTAATGCTCACCCGTGACCCGAACCGACAGCTTCCCCACCGCACCGGGCCATCCCGAACCGGGCTCGGTGTAGGAGTTAAAAATGGCGTCGATGATGAAGATACACGGCACTCGCAGAGCCACATCCAGCACCGCTAAGGCCCGCTGGTTTATCCGAGTTTGAGTGGACGCCATGGGGCTGTCAGCAGGGGCTACAGTCCTGGAGGTGCTCGGTGATCCATGTACAAGAATTTAACGAACGTCCACTGGTTGTTTTTTGTAAATGTGTGCTCTTTTTGTGAAGTTTATCCAATAATATCATCTGTTCCTGTCCGCCATGTCCGCCAGCTACTCCTCCTGTTGCTTCTACTTCTACTTCTGCTTCTCCTTTTTTATTTAAAGTCAGATGTTTTTGTGACAAACTCCACCCGATGCTACACCCAGAGGCTCTTCTTTGTCTTTTTAAAGTTCCGCTGTCTCCGAAAAACGGGTGGTGTCCGTGAAAAACAACATTTCCTCAAGCTTCGGCCGCTTCCTAAAAATCACATAAGTTGCTGCTACTCGGCGACGGTTGAAACGTAACGTGACGTAACTTCCACTCGCAGAAGGCGTGGCATGTGACGTAAACACGCACAACTTTGACACCAACACAAATTAAACGATTCAAAATAATAGTCATAGTACTTCATTATCAACTAAATTATTGAATTATGTCCCATTTTTCTGGAAATAAGTTTCTGCAAAAGATATACATTTTTAAAATCAGCTCTGACTTCCGTCGATACCAATTTGTACTTGAGTAAAACTGTCAGTATTTAGTTGTTTTGTTTTGTCTGATTTATTTGTGCAAATACCTTTTTTTCATCTAATTATTGAAAAATTGGCAAAAATAAACTAAACCAATAAATAATATACATAAAAAATACAGTGATACCCTCAGGATTATTTCACTGTTCTATTTCTTTAAATTCAATAAAAATTTCATTTTACAAAAAATAATATTTCATGATTCTGTGAGTAGATTTTTTTAAAGTGTTAAAATATTTTGTAAAATTTTACCATTAACATATGAAAAAAAATACAATTATTAAAAAATGTTAATAACAATATTTAAATTTTAATCCCATGCTAAAGCTATATGCATTTCCTTAAAACAAAAAAACAAAGGTATTAATTTCTAAACAAATTAAGATGAAGAGAGAGTTAACATAAGAAGGATTCGGATTAATTTTTTTTATTTGATTGTGTTTTATCAGGAGCTGGAGAAGAACAGTCGGACGGTGTTGCTGTAAACGATGTTTGCGAGCTCCACCGGATCCTCGTCTCTCGCTGCAGCCATCACCTCCAGCACTTGTCTGAAACACAAAACACAAAACACCACAGAATTCACATTAATTCATGTGAAAAAAAACTCAACATTTTTTAATACTCAACGAATGGCACAGTGAAAAAACATAAAAGTAAATGTTGAGTGCATCAGGTCATTGCAGCAGGAAAACAAACCAGCCCAATGTCGCCTTTATTCTGCGGGAACCTCAAAAATCCAGTAAAATATTTGTAGAAATGAACATTTAAGAGTAAAAAGGAACAATTCTATGCAACAAATTATAATAAAAACACCAATCAAAGTAATAAAACTATGATAGGTTTGAATCTAAGAGGAGGTAAATATAAATAAAAATTAAGGAAACTAGTGTAAAAATGACCAAAAAGATTCTGTAAAAAAACAAACAAAAAAAACAAACAAACAAACAAAGCAGCTCCAAACAGATTCATCACAATTCTTTTTAAAATGTGTGTCTATTTAAAGTTTGGGAAACACTGCTCAACTCAGTTTTAGTTTAATGCGTACAATTATAAATAATGTTTCCACAAATATTGTTCGCAGTTGAACTTACACGATGTGACACGGCTCGTTCCTGTCTTTCAAACAGTGGCCCGCCTCCCATTTCTTCTTCGTGGGAAAAGTGGTTTTGACGTGTTTGGATCCGGCGTGAGTGTTCTTCACTCCACACCACGGAGCGTCTGCCAAACAAGCACCAACACCGAGAAGTTCACCAACAAAATGACTTCCATGTGAACGCTTACTGTGAATATTAACTGGTTTAAAACAAATCTAATGGAGATTTTTTGTCTGGATAATTGGTAATGTTTGATGAGAAAGTCAAGTCTGTGTCTAATAAAACTGTAGAATGTTTGATGAAATATGGAACTGCTAAATATTAATAATAATGTGGAAGTGCTCCAAAAAAGAGAGAGAACTTGAAATGGAAAAGAGCAAATTCAAGCTCTTCCTGTCATTTAATCTAAAACGAATTGTTACAAAACACATGCATTTTAATGTTTTATGTGTAAATCAGGATTTATGATTTTAAATTGTGATTAAAGTGATTTGTACCTGTTTCAATCATGAGCCTCTCGCTGGGAATGGACCTCATCGCTTCGATGTTGGCTTCTGTTTTTAATGAACTGAAAATAAAAACGATTCAGAATAACGTCCAGAGTTCAAAGATATATTTTAGGAATAATACAATATTTATCTGACACTTTTTGTGAAAAGAACTAGTGCCATATAAACTACTCCTTATATAAAACGAAGGAAACTTAAAAAAACTACTAAAAAATAGATTAGATGAATCTAGTAGAAATGGTCACTAATAAATAAATAAAAACATTTACAGATTTAGCCGAAATGTTAACAAATAGATTTATTTATTATTTATTTATTTATCTGTGTTTTTGTTATTAAACTATTTATTTTCATTAGGCTTTATCTCAGCTGGTTTTATTTTTAGTTCTCAGAGGCTCAGACGTTAAAGAGGAGCTCCAAGATTAGAGACTTGAGGGTGAGAAGGTATATTTTTGGGCTAAAAGTTACACGGTTCGGGTTTACTATAAATAATAAACTGCTGCTAATGTTTTATCAGAAGTAATGGCTAACTCTGTTTTGGGGGCAGTCTCAGGAAAAGAGATCAACTGGAAAAACTATTAGAGATGCTGGTTCAATAGGTATTAGCCGTGGAGCCACAGACACACAACAGGACGGATGCTGTACACAACAACATGGACCATCCCCTGCACTGGGCTTTTGAAAACAGAGAGCAGGACGGGACGACTGATGTGAGCTTTTGAACCCTCACCATCCTTTAAACCAAGATTAAAGGACCCGAGGAAAACCGCACCAGGGTTCTTTTCTCTCACACAAAGGATGAAATAATAAAAAAAAAAAAAACCAAAAAGAAACCTGGATCCATATTCATTCGTTTTTACACTTTATGATGGAGAATTATTAATAAAGCAACTAATCTGAGGAAATACAAACAGATTCAGTTGGGGTTTTTTATGTAAAAATACAACCCTAGTGACTACTTTAATAAATTAAGTGTAATGTTATGATTTTAATGTTTCGTAATAGAAAGTAACTGTACAATATTAATTGAATATTGTTTGTAAAGTAAAGTGCTGACCACTCTCCAACGCAGCGGTCACGATTCCTCTTCATTATGTCTAAGGAAAACGGGAAATTTTAAGAGAGATTACTTTAAAATTCATTCATTAAGTCTGTATTTTGTGTGAGTTTAGCTCCAAACGAACCGATAAACTCCTGGTGAGAGTTTCGACAGTGGAGGAACATGGGCAGTCGGGTGTCTTCAGCCAAATCAAACTGTTTTAGAAAATATCTGCCACAAAAAAGGACAAATTGAATCAGAGCTGTCTGGATAAAGGTGGACTAGTTTTAATGAATAAAATGCACCTCACTTGAGCTGAGTCTCTTTGGGCAGAACTCAGTCGGTC